>JALLPA010000709.1:0-15329 GCA_036939895.1 Thalassiosira exigua
AATAGCCTTCGCGGGCCCATGGGATGTATCTAAAGATTTCTGTTACCCCCCCCTACTAAAAAAACAGCGCCCCCACACATCGTTCATTCCCGGATCATATTAAAGACCCCCACTGTCCGTGCTCCCAGACTCTGGAACCATACTTTACCTTGACAGTATGTTAGTTATCACCGAAATAGACGAACAGATAAAATAAGTGTCCCACGCCAAGGCGTCCTTCGAATTCTATAACACAAGTACGAGTGGACAGATAACAGCATCTCCTCCATCAACTCGAAAGCCATCGACCATGCCAAGAATAGACTTCACCCTGCCCCAAGGATCTGCATCTCCAAGATGCTCCACCGCTGGCTCAATGTCGGGATACTAAAAGCACCTCATTGACAAAGCCACCATATGAATGGGATGTGCTCATGATGTGACAAGGAAATTGAGGACCACGTCCACCTCTACCACTGCTCCAATGGCAACATGAGAAAATGTCTTGAAAAGGGCCTGGATGAAATGGTCAAAACTTTCTATAAAGAAAATATGCCAGCACAAATATCTCTTGCCTATGTTGACTGCTGCCTCCGCTGCATCACACATTATACAAGGAAAAAGAGAAATTACACCTCCCCCTTGGGCCGAGAAAGCTGTTGACCACTAGGAGCACTTGGGATCCTTTGCCATCCTTCGTGGCCATCACCACACCCAATGGGCATGCTCCATCCTGGACACGATGTCATATTTCTAAGTCTGGTAGGGTATCTAGAGCCCATTTCATTTTGATTACCGGGCACTAACTAGCACTACTGATCCAAAGTAGTTCCATTACAAATATCCCTTTGGTAGGTGGGCATGTGTACGAAGACAGGGGGGTTGCACCACAGAAGGCGCCCAGTTTCTTAGCAAAGTTTTGCCTGGCAGGCCAAGCCATGGATTTTTTTATCGGGACCACAACGCCTGGGGATAATTGGCACAATTTTCCCACCGGATCCATTTTTTGGCCGACCGCCTAGGTATTTTTCAAAACCTTTCAGATGTGGGCAGCTAAAGGCAAGAGATTCTAGAGCTACCATTTTTTTAGTATGCCCCCCCCCCCCCTCACAGAGAGAGAATGCATGCAGGCCATCCTGCCTCTGTCACATTTTCTCATCTACTTGGTGTATCCAAGCTTTGATAGAAGGTTGAGCTGTTTAAAGGGAGTTAGGGATGTGGGATGGGAAGACCGACCACTTTTGTCGTCGCGGGTTCATGTTGTAGATGTTGGCTATACCCACGTGTTTGGACACCTGGACGAAATCCTTCGCTGGGACTAGCTTACATCAGTACAGATACTCAACGTCCTTTGCAATTCCCTGGCTGTTAAATTATGCCAACTGCGCTAAGTTGCAACTTAGCGCAGTTTATGCCAACTACGCTAAGTTGCAACTTAGCGCAGTTGGCATAATTTAACACTGGCAAAGTGTGCCCTTCTTGAATCTATTGGTACGCAAAG
The DNA here is from genome assembly GCA_036939895.1 of Thalassiosira exigua. Lineage (NCBI taxonomy): Eukaryota > Bacillariophyta > Thalassiosirophyceae > Thalassiosirales > Thalassiosiraceae > Thalassiosira > Thalassiosira exigua. The sequence goes on from JALLPA010000709.1 coordinate 1,481, forward strand.
GTTTTTCAAGAGCGATTTCCCCTCCGAGCAGATACATCTCAAGTATGGGATTCAAAAATGCACTGGCCTCCCAGCATGCGACATATATTGGTGGTGGAGATCTCCAACAGCCAGCATTTACTATTACAAGAAGGGTGAGACTCAGGAATTGCATTTTCACCTCATCTACTGGGGTTGTGTCGACAAGATGATGCAGAAGTTTCCTAGACACTTCAGGAACTGGGTCGTCAAGCACGTCAGTGGTACCTTCGGCTGCAATTACTTCCTCGCTAAGTGGGTCCGTAAGAAGTTGAGGAAGAATGTTAAATATTGCCGGTTGCACTAAGTTGCAACTTAGCTCAATCGGCAATATTTAACAAAACTGAAACGTGAAGTCGTGGTCACACGAATTCACGAGCCGCCCAATGGTGGTTACATACAAAACTGAAACGTGAAGTCGTGGTCACACGAATTCACGAGCCACCCAATGGTGGTTACATTGTGGGTTACAACTATCATTGCTGGCGCCAGTGCTCAACCAGCACTTCCTGCACGCTCACGCGACTTAGGGGAGCGACTATGGGTTAGATGAAACTGCAATCGTATGTATGATGGTCCAACGCTACATGGCAACGGTTGGAAATCAAACCCGTGTCCGGCACTTCACCACAGCATGGGAATTGAACCCATGACTTACTCTTTGGATTTGTTAAATATTGCCGATTGCGCTAAGTTGCAACTTAGCACAATTGGCAATATTTAACAAAGAAGCGGACGATAGCGCGCTCCGCAGAGACTGACACCTCGTCCCACAACCGTCATTGACCTCGGCGAGGCGCTCCCAAGGTCAACCCTATGTGCCCGATGTGCTCCGAGTGTGAAACCACTACACACATTACTCTGTGCAAAGACAAGTTGCGATATGCCTTTTTCACCAAGTCAGTCGACGCGCTGTGCGGCTGGATGGAACACAGCCACACAGACCCAAAGTTGACTGCCAGGATAGAGGCATATCTCCGCACACGCAACACGAGCACGATGGTGAATAGCTGCCCCTGGCCGGTGAATAGCAAGTATGACGTGCTCGCGGAGTACCACAACAAGCTGGGGTGACAGAACTTTGTCAAGGGCAGACTTCTCTCTTCTTACGTCAACATCCAACGGGCCTATCTGGAGACACAGAAGACCTAAGTTACTGCTGAAGGTTGGGCCAAGGGCCTCATAGAGCAACTCCTTTGATCGCCCTCAAACAATGGCTGCTCCGCAACTCCCTCCTACATTACAAGTGTGCCGATGGTCAGACCATGGCTGAGAAGCGGGCCATTGTCAAGCAAGTCAAGGACCTGCTCTGGTTTGACCCAGAAGACCTACACGAAGATGATCGACAACTCCTTCTTGAGGACCCTGGAGAGCTGAGCGACTCTTGCTCCATAAACAAACGTACTGGGTGGAGTGCGCCGAGGTGGCTCTGCTATTGGCCGACCATCCCGCTGCGGTGTCTCCGTCGGAAATAGATACAGAGGGTAGTATACGTTACCGCCGATGGCGCAAGAAACAGACCTAGATCGGATTCGTCAGATATAGCTTACTCTTCCCCTTAACGGTATGTTATACGTTCCCTTCTCGGTTCTGACCGGGTGCTATTCTCGCCGGGAAAATAGAAAGACACTGTTCGCTCCTTTTGAAAAAGTATTGGGGTACTTGATAAGATCATTTGTAATTTGTTGTTCATAAACCTGCGAATATTTAGCAATGACCATTAGTATTGTTCATGTTTGGTTGTACGTAGGTACCGATAGAGATGGTGGCGACAAATAATACTGAGGTATCGTCTACGATACATCGTGTAAAGAAGATGCGTAAGTACGGTACATAGGCAGGAGTCAATGTTGTGTGCATGCATGTATGATGATGTATGCAATGTGTGATATTGTATTGTATGCACTTACCTTCCCTGAACCTGATTTTATGTAGGAAAAATAATTATTTCTACATTAAAAGTAGGATATGAATGACGAAAACTATGACAGCTTGGATAATGATAGTAGGTAGAGCTGTTAAGGCAGCACGATACTGTATATCTCCTATCTAGCAATTTGTATTGCGGTATTCAAACGCTTCTGTGTAGGTAGACATCTCCTTATTGATCGTATTATTTTGGCTAATTACGATACATATGGTATCATAATACTTAATGAAATATCTAAAATGACAAGGCCCGTCCGACAAAGAAGTAACCCGTTGACCGCCAACTGCCATTGGCCAACCTGACCATGACGCTAAAATCCTCCCAGACCCACCTCCGACCCTGGCAGCTCAAAGGCAGATGTGGTCGGCCTGGCGAATGGCGTCCCCCGTACGCTATGTTCAGACATCCTTCATGACCCTGGATGGTCATTTTAGGCGTCGCAGATGCAAAAGGTCATCGGCGGCCAATATTGGTTGTGCTGCTATGGGGCCCGACTCGTGGAGGCCTCCTTGCTTTCGAAATTGATATTTTAAGTTGTTTTATCGCGAAATTTAAAAAAAACAGCAAATTACATATCAAAACCTATGTAGCCTGTCTACGGTGACCAACTCATATTGAGCGATAAATAGTACTTTTAGCGAAACCTCTTTTTGCCCGATGTTGGGTCAGGATTTTGGATCCAATCCAAACCTTTCACATTACGCAGACGCCCGTTTCGAGAGCTTTCACGTACTGTGAGGGGTTCCGATTGGATCCAGAATGGCGCGGAGTTATTCGCGAATACTGGTTTTTTGTACGAAAATTTACCGTATTTCATACATAAACGTCACCGAGTTGATTATATCCAAGTATGATATGACCAAATTATTTTTTGTAATTTGCCGTTTTTCTGACAAACTCGGATACTTTTTATCGGCGACGACGAATGAGCGAAGAAGGCGATTATCATTTGGCGACTACGAGTCGAGCCCCATAGCAGCGCGGCACTGGCGCGGCAACGACTGCAGAGATGTATTGGATCCCGCGTGGGCTGATGCAAACCAAAAAGATCCGAGAGGTCGCGAGATGGCAAGTGGGAATCGGTAGGGCCGATTACCGTTCAATCACACGCCGCAGCTTGCCTCTTGATCTCTCTCCTCTCGACTCTCGACGCTTCGGCCTGATGTGAAATATCGTTCCTCCGAGGAAGTTTATTATTGTTAAAAAATTCAAATGGGGCAATCCTATACTTTTTATATTACATACATGTCATTTTAAGAGGATGATTGGGAGGTCACTAATAATTTGAAAAACTATCATGAGAAATTTGATTTCAAGGGATAATGATGCGTCGGCTCGTTTGCACCATGGGATTTGGGATCGTCGATCGTCGACCGCATCATCTCCTCGTCCGCTCGCGCCATCACCTGCCATTTTAGATATCGCCCTCCTCCAGCCCCGCGTCGTTCATTTTTCGCGGCCGCCCGTCGTCACAGCGAGCGTCGGAGCAAGAGTCGGAACCCCCCTCGTCGAGAGAGAGGCCGACATCGGATTCAAGTCCATTTTCTCCGCCCGCCCCTCCTCCCTCGCACCGTCTTAGCACCTCCGCACTCCGCCCCGAAGAGGAGGAGGCTCCCAGAGGCAGCAGCGCGGGACCCGCAGAGCCATCCGAAACGCTACCCCCAGCCCGTCGGCCCGTCGACGCCCTCCGGCCCGTCCGCCCGTCGCGGAGAAGTCGTCGAGCCCGAAACACGCCAAGGTCCGTCTCAGCGGGGGAGGGGTCGATTTTATAAGACTACGTTCATACGGGGGAGGGGTCGACCTCGGACGTTTGCCCAGTTCATTGAACACGAGAGAATCGAGAGGCTGGTGATGCTCGAGAGTTTGGGGCGCGTCGCTCGAAGCCACGACCTGCAGAACGGTTTTCACGTCGCCTCGAAAGTTGCTCGAAGCGAACTGTTTTCGGAAGCGATATATCTTATATCTTTTTCGTGGCCCCTTTGCAGGGGAGGCAGTGGCCGACGGCATGCAGGATTTCGAGGGGCGGATGCTAGGCAGAGACCCGAGCGCGTCTTGTTTCCGTCCGATCGCGCGGGACCGATTGCGGGGGGGGGCGAGGAAGGTCTCGAGTCTCGGCCACGGTACGACCGGGGCGTTTTAGGCCGCGTGGGAGCATTTGCATCGCTCGTCGCGCGAGAGGGGAAACGATGGAAATCGAGCAGAACCGAGGACGGACGAATCGCTACCCCGTCGTCGCGGCGACCCTCCCCCCCGAGATGGTTCCGTCCGAGAGCCCGCTTCGGAGCGGGGTTCGCGGAGAACGGCCCGCCCGGAAGACTTCTCGCCGCAGCCGGACCCCGGGCGCGACACGGGTCGCCGTCCTCGAAGGCGATCTCTGGGACCCGAGGCTTCCCCCGTGCTCCTGCGAAGACGAGCTCCCTCGTCGTCGAACGGGGAACGGGGATTCGATCTGTTTTTTTTTCCCCGGCGGTCGAACCGACCGACTCGAACGGGCCTCTCGCCGGACCTTCGACGACCTCCCGGTCTCGAACCTCGATCGACGGGGGGGTTGCGGAGAACACGCCCTGCGGAAAGATCGTCGTCCCCGCGAGATCGTCGCCCCCCCCCCCCCCCCCCGCGCGCGGGCAGCCCCGACCCCCAGCCGTGAATTGTGCAAATGAGCAATTCCCATGATTCGGTGAAATTTTTCCGGCGAAAAAGCGATCTTGTTGTGGACGAGCTATGGCTGCGAACGAGGATTTTTCGTTTGGTGGGAAGCGTCCGCCCCTCGAGTCACATGCCAACCGAGGCAGCGCAGAGCCTTTGATTTGCGATTTTTTTCGCAACACGACTCATTGCTAACATGCACATCACCGATCGCCCAACTCGTTGCACCAATGCAGAACACGCGGCAAAAGAGCAAGAGGGACCGCTTTCTGACCGGAGGGCAAGACACACAGGGCAAGACACACACACGCGCGCGCGCGCCTGAACAAATTCAATAGGGGGGCATCGATCCTTCGAAGCGGTCGGCCATGTCCCGCCACGACGAGTCGTCCATGTCGTCCCTCTCCGCGGGCCTCTCGGCCTACAACGCCGTCGAGCCCAAGCCCATGGGCGGCGGCGGGGGCGGGGGCGGAAACGGAGGCGGCTCGGTCCGCTCCGGCCGCGGCAGCGGAGGGGGGCGCTACGCCCCCGGCGCCCCCCCTCCCCACCTCCCTCCCAACGCCGGCACCAGCGTCGCCCAGAGCTACATGCGCTCCGTCGACGGACGGTCGTCGGCCCAGAGCGTCCGATCGGCCTTGTCCCAAGGCACGGCCGGGAGGGGACGACGGGGCGAGGATCGGTTCGCCATCGACGACGACGGCGACGACGATCGCTCGCGGGACACGGCGCGGCTCATGGGGACCGTGAACGAGCTCACCGGCAGCGACCGCGGCGGACAGGACGAGTACTACGACCAGCGGAGCCAGGCCGCGAGCCGCCGCAGCCACGGCAGCGGAGGAGGATCTCGGGGGGGCTACGACGACGCCAGGTCCCGCGATCCCGACGAGGGATCTCGCGCCGGCGGAGGGGGTCGGTCGGTCCGCTCCGGTCGATCGGGCCGCTCGAGCCGCTCGGGACGGGGGCCGCCCCCCCCTCCTCCGCCCAGGAACGGCGGGGGGAGCGTGGCCGGCAGCCGTCGCTCCAATGCCAGTGGCCGCGGCGGCCGCTACGACCCCGACGGCATGAGCCACGAGTTCGGCGCCGACGACCCCGACGGCCGGCACTACGCCCCCGGCGCCAACCCGCGCGGCGCGCCCCCCTCTGGCGGCCCGCCCAGCGTCCGCAGCCGCGGCAGCCGCTCGAACCAGCAGTACGACGACGGCATGGAGGAGTCGTACTACTCCGAGGCCCAGCAGTCTCGCGCCTCGAACCGCAGCGGCTACTACGACGACGACGAGGAGGAGGAGGACGCGACCCGCCGCGAAGGCGACGAGGGGAGCTACTACACCCGCGACTCGCGCCGGTCCGAAGGCTCCGGCTCCAAGTCCGGCGCGGCCCCGTCCTACGCCGACTACGTCGAGGAGGACGGCGACGAGACCTACGGCGGCCGCTCGTGGGGGGACGCCTCGGGCAGCCAGGCGAGCAAGAGCCGCGCGTCGTCGTACCAATCGAGCAAGAAGGCCCGTCCCGTCCCGACCAAGGAGGTGGACAACGACAAGCGCGCCATGTGGTGGTACAACTTCAGCCGGTGCGTCACGTTCCCCGTCCCCGATCGGTGCATCAAGAAGGAGGACGCCGAGGCGAAGCAAGCGTGGCGGGAGAAGGTGGCCATCTGCTTCTGCGTGTTCATGGCGAGCCTCTTCTTCGTGGGAATGTTCGGGTTCATCCCCGTCTTGCTCTGCCAGGAGCGGACGGTGTACACGCTGACCAACGTCCAAGAGCGCACGGACGAGAGCTGGATCGTCCTCCACGGGACGGTGTACGAGGTGGAAGAATTGTTCGAGCGTCATCCCACCGGACCCCAGGGCATCGAGGCCTTCTTGCACGACGACGCCAGCCGGATGTTCCCCCGGATGCCCGTCGCTCTGTTGCCCGACATGTGCCTCAACAAGAAGAAGTTCGAGGACAACGAGGCGCTGCAGCGGACCAAGCCCGTGTACGAGGACTTCGCCGACGAGGACTTGGTGAACGGATTGCCCTGCCACGACTTCGTCACGGGAGTGAACGCCACGGCCAAGTACATGGGCGAGTTCAAGAAGGGAGTATTGGCCCACGACGGCGCCGTCTTGCTCGAGAGCCCCTTATCACCTTCTGGGTGTCCATCCACGATCGCGTGTACAACGTCACCAAGTACGTCAATGACATCCGGAACGAGCAGATGAAGCAGATCAAGAAGGATCATCCCATGGCCTACCTCGAGCCCACCCTCAACAACTTGGTCATCAACAAGCTGAACGAGGACGCCACCGAGCTCTTCTTGTCCGTGTACCCCGACGATCGCGTCCTGGGGTGCATGGACGAGCTCTTCTACGTGGGCATCATCGACACCCGCTTCGACGTCATCTGCTTCATCCTCAACATCATCATGTACTTCCTCCTGTGCTTCGTGGCCCTCATCATGATCGCGCAGATGTTCTGCTCCCTCATGTACATCGCCAAGGGCACCCTCACCTACTCGGCGGAGGACACGCAGGACCAGGTCATCGCCATGGTCCCGTGCTACAATGAGGGAGGGGAGGAGCTGATCAAGACCATCGACTCGGTCACGGGGACCACCTACCCCGAGGAGAACAAGGTCATCTTCGTCATCGCGGACGGCGTCGTGACGGGCGCGGGACAGGAGATGTCCACGCCAGAGCACCTCGCCGAGATCCTGGGGTTCGAGATGGACTCCGAAAACGACGAGCTGTACGATTACGACTCCATCGGGCTCATCACTAAGAATCGCGCGCGGGTCTATCACGGGTACTACGAGGTGGAGGACAAGTCCCTGAAGTACCTCGTCGTCGTCAAGCACGGCATTGAGATGGAGCAGACGGGGAGCGCCAAGCCGGGCAATCGCGGAAAGAGGGATTCCCAGCTCATCGTCATGGGATACTTCAACCGCATCTACCACGGACGGGAGCTGTCCGAGCTCGACGCCGCGATCGAGGACGCGCTCATCGACCTGAACNAACCGCATCTACCACGGACGGGAGCTGTCCGAGCTCGACGCCGCGATCGAGGACGCGCTCATCGACCTGAACATGCAGTCGGACGACATGCGCCTCCTCATGACCATCGACGCCGACACCCGCGTCGACGAGATGTCCGTCACGCACATGACCTACGCCATGAACCAGAACGATCGCATCCTGGCGCTGTGCGGCGAGACGAAGGTGGACAACAAGTGGCAGAGCTGGGTGACGATGATGCAGGTGTTCGAGTATTACAACAACCACCACATGAAGAAGGGGTTCGAGAGCGCGTTCGGATGCGTGACGTGCCTGCCCGGGTGCTTCACGATGTATCGCATCCTCAACGACGACGGGAAGCCGCTGCTGGCGGACGATCACGTCTACGCCGAGTACCTCCGAAACGACATCGACAGCCTCCACGAGCAGAACTTGTTCCACCTCGGCGAGGACAGGATGCTTACCACCCTCCTCCTCCACTTCTTCCCGGGCATGTTCCTCAGCTACGTCCCCGAGGCGCAGTGCTTCACCATCGTGCCCCACACGCTGCGCATCTTGCTCTCGCAGCGCCGTCGTTGGATCAATTCCACGTACCACAACTTGCTCGAGCTCACCAAGGTCAAGACCATGTGCGGCGTGTGCTGCTGCTCCATGAAGACCGTCGTGTACCTGGACCTCATCGCCTGCATGATCCTCCCGGCCTCCACCGTGTACGCCGTCTACCTCATCTTCCTCGTGGCCGCGGGACACACCCAGTTCTCCTTGCTCCTCCTCGTCCTGTACGGGATGATCATCGGCGTCCAGATCGTGGTGTTCATCCTGCGCTCGCGGTACGACTTCCTCTTTTGGTTCACGTACTTCTCCATCATCGGGGTGCCCGTGTTCTACTTCCTCCTGCCGCTGTACGCGTTCTGGCACATGGACGACTTCTCGTGGGGCGAGACGCGCAAGGTCGCGGCGATGCAGTCGACCTTCAAGAAGCCGCAGCAGGAGCCGCTGGCGATCGAGCAGGATCACGGCAAGGACGAGGACGACGAGAGCAGCACGGAGTCGAACGAGGAGTCGGACGACGAGTCGGAGAGATACAGCCGTCGCAGCCGTTAAGCTGGGGGANAGCACGGAGTCGAACGAGGAGTCGGACGACGAGTCGGAGAGATACAGCCGTCGCAGCCGTTAAGCTGGGGGAATCGTACAGTTGGAAGAAGCTGCTGCCTGCGAAGGTGCATCTTGGGGAAGGAAAGTTGCTGTTGCTTTTCTTGACGAGGGATTTACATTGGGGATTATTGAGACATTTGCAAAGATTGGGGTTTAATGTTTGCTTGCATTCGATAGTGTACTTGAAAGGAAATACTAGGACATGCCATGTGCACTCTGAGATTACTTCTAGCTTGCTGGTGGCTCATGTAGTATGGTTTGATGTTTGATGGTGCTGCTCCTTGCAACACTCTGAACTCTTCTCCGCCTATTCTCGGCGGTGGCAAAGCATATGTATTTGTGCATCAAAAGAAATGAGTTCGTTGTAAGGCAACCGACCGAACGGAGCAAGAAAGGAAGACCATATGATAACAACAATCTTAACATAATCTTAAATAGCTAAACTTGCTTTTCACAGATCTTCGGGACGCTCCAGAAGATTTGCACTCTTGCTACGTGCTGTAGGTTGCCGAAGTTGCCCTGGCTCCAAGTCTTTGATGAGCTTTTTGTCCATCAGCTTTTCAATTGCACAGATCAAAGCCGATGCATCAAAGCCGTACTCTTTCACAAGGTATTCGCGACTTGCGCCATGGGCATAGGTTCCGGCTGGCACTCCTAGTCGAATCAAGGGCTTTCCTACTGCATGCTCTGCTAACACTTCTGCTGTTGCCGATCCTACCCCACCGACAATTGAGTGGTTCTCCATCGTTATCAGCCCGCGCTTGACCATGCTGCACAGCCTTAGAATATCGCAAGAAGGGAAGGGCATAATTGTTGATAGGTGTAGATGAAGAATCTTGACGCCGCAGCCTCGTATCACGTCCAATGCTTTCATGGCTTCTTCGGTACATATTCCTGAAGTAATGATGGCGATGTCACTGTCATTTGAAAGCGAACCAGTGCCGCTTGATAACAACCGCACTGCACCGAACTTCATTGGTGAGTTTTCGGGAAAGAGGCGAGGTACCTCTCCTCGTAACATCCGAATGTACACGGGGCCATTAATCCCGTCTGCCACATCTAATACAGATTCCACCTCAGTGGCATCCCCAACTTCAAGAATGCGCATGTTTGGTATTGATCTCATCAATGCGACATCATCAATAGCTTGGTGTGTGACTCCGCCTGGAGTGGTGAGTCCGGGGAGGAAGCCTAGCAGACGAACTGACAGGTTCGGAACACCGATCGACATAGCAACTTGATCAAATGGGCGGCGTGTCACAAAGACACCAAATGTGTGAATGAAGGGCCTTTCAGGCAAAGCAGCAAAGATGCACGTAATTCAGACGGGCCAATCATCGATAGCAGGCTAGCCAAATCAAATAGCGAGACACGTGGCACTCACCTAAATCCAACGCGGGCAAGACCTCCAGCAAAACTCATCATATTTTGTTCTGCCATGCCCATCGAGAGATATTGACCTGGGATCGTATCGCGGAGGAGATCTGCCTCGCAGGAAGATGTAAGGTCGGCCGTCAAGACAATAGCTTTGGGGTGTGCCTTCATCCACTCCACCAAATGTGTACGATGAGGCCTGGTGATGGTCTCAGTGCCCTTGAGAACAGAGCACTGCTGAAGGTGCGTCCTGCTGGCCAAAGCCACTGTTTGACCTCTGTCCGTGGGACCCTCTGTATGGGTGCTTGCCACTGTTGAGCGAGATCCAGCCGCGTTCACATTGTAGGGCTTCTTCATGTTTGAAAGGATATCAGCCCACTGTTGCTTCTCGGCAGCGTCCTTGAATCGCACGTAGTGCAACTTTGGCGCACGATCCTTCAGAAGAGGAAATCCACGGCAAGGATCAGTGTGACAAAGGACAAATGTGGGGCCCTCGTGTTTGCCAGCTAGCGCTGAATCGATTTCCTGTATGTTGTGTCCATCAACTTCTCTGACCACGGCCCCAAATGCTTTGAGCTTGTTGGCAATACTGCCTATATCGAAAACCGTTCCCATATTTCCATCGCACTGTTGACCATTCACGTCGATGACTGCCGTCACTTCAATGTGATGGAAGACGCAAGCTTCAACTGCCTCCCATGTCTGACCCTCTTGCATCTCGCCATCGGACATGTAAACAACTACGCGCCCGGTGTGCCCCATCTTCTTGCGGCCATATGCAATACCAGCTGCTTGACTAAGAGCCTGCGCAAGACTGCCGGCCGTTACAGCATGGCCCGGAGAATGTTCTGCGCCTATGAGCTCGACCGTACTGCCATCCTTGTTGTAGCTCTCGAATGCCTAGGCAGTTCATATTATCTTGTGAGCAAAAAATGTAGAACAAATTTCATTTGAAATCATTTTACACACACCTCAACATCCAGTCGCCCTATCTCTACCATCAAGGAGTAGAGCACAAGGGCATAGTGTACTGGAGAAAAGATGAAGCGGTCAAGATGAGGGTCTGTGAAGTCGCCATTGTGGCCTTCGCCGGTTACTGTTTCAATGCTAGGCCCGGGAGATCCTCGAAACGGCCCTGGGATGGATGCTGCTACGCTTGGCCCAAGTCGGAGCGAGCGGAGATACAAGGTGGCCAGTGTCTCTGCAGAGGAACACGCCTGGAGAAAAGACCCGCATTAGCAAATGCATAAAATGTGTATGTCATCGGCGAGATAGAGATAAAAGGTCCTCTCACCTGGCTTAGATATCCGCCATTGTTATGAAGCGTATATTCCAGCACTCGCCGGCGCACTGCATCGGCTACTCTCTGCACTTCAACGATAGGAGTGCCAGAGTCTTTTGCATGGCATTCAGACGCGGTACTCGTCCTATTTCCCACATCATTCCTCTGGGGCACTGAGACTGGCTTAACCTCTGCCTCCCCATGCCTGCCTTTGTCAGTAAACCTGGCATCGGCCCGAAAAGAGGAAGTCGAGTCAGGCAAATCTTTGCTCACGAGCCTGCGGTAGGGGGCGTCCCTCCCGGCGCAATGCGCGAAGATCCTCGCGTCTTCCTCCAGGTCCGGACCCTGCTCGAGCAAGGCCCCGCCGATCAGGAACAGCGTGTCGTCTCCGAACGTTTGTCGCATTTCCGACACGCGATGTAGCTTCATGCCTCCTGCCGGGCTCGGGAACGTGGGCTCGAACCTGCCCATCGGACGTCGACATCCCTCCGCGACTTGCTGACATTCGTCGCCTGTGAACTGGAACCTGCCCCCGGCCATAGGGAAGATGACGGCGTCTCCCCCGCACAAGCGCGGCAGGACGCCGAACAGGAACTCGTGCGACAGGCCCCGAGGCTGCTCTTCTCCTTCGTTGCTTGAGCTGTCGTGAGGGTGAGACTGGAGCCACCCCCCAAGCATGGCGGGATGTATCAAGATGGGCAGTCCGAACGAAGGGTCGGATGCCAGCCGCCTGACTACGTCCCATCCCGACAGGCCGGGCAAGAGCATGACAGCGCCTGCGCCGCACTCCTTCGCGTACCAGGCTCTCTCGAAGATCTTGTCGGAAGGTGCGTTAAGGCAGGGTGCATAGAGGGCGTTCTTGCCCGTCTCGCGGTTGGCGCGCTTGACGGCCAGGCTGCACAGCTTGACGCGCCGGTCGAACGGGGCCCAGACTTGATCGCTCAATCCGTGGTCGTCCTTGATGATATCGATGCCTCCCTTGGCGAGCGCGTACGCCATGTCGGCGAACTCCTCGGAAGTCTTCCCCATCGGCTTCAACGCCGTGCAGAGCAACGGAGCGCGGGGCACGCCCAGGAGCTCGCGCAGCCCTCGGACTCCGAACCGCGGCCCGGGGAACATGGAGCGGTTCTCGAGGAGGTGCCGGGACAACGTGACGTTCTCCACGGACACCCCCTTCTTGAGGGAGGTGTTGCCGAAGACGACGTTGAGGAATTGCGGAAGCTCTTCTCCCGCGGTGTCGTTGGGGTAGGCGATGCTGACTCGGTAAAGGGAGCGGCCGTCGACGGCGCCTCCGTGTTGGCCGTGGCCGTGGCCATTGCTGCCGGTCCCGAGAAGCTCGATGCGCTCTATGGATCCGACGGTGTAAGCTTCCACCTCTTTCACTACGTCGATTCGACCCGGAAGCTCCACGGTCTGCTCGAGGCAGACTTCGCGGGCCAATTCCTGTCGTCCGAGAGATGAAAAGTCCAGTAAGACCACCTCAAACTCCGGAATGGGGCAGCGCGCATCATGCACCTCACCTTTGCATTTTCCTTCGACAATGCTTCTATGACGTAATCCACCCAAAATCGCTCGGGATGCTGATAACTATCCGCAACGGCTGCCTTGGGGGCATGGTGACCATCGCCATCGAACGCCGGCGACGGGTAGTTGGTCCATTTGGTCCTATGGACCGTATTTGGGGCCATGGTGGATCGAAAATCTTTTTTGCGTCGTCCTTCTTCTTTGCTTTTCAGGTGCTTTGAAAAAAAAAATGATATTATGCGAGCGCAATATCTCGTGCATCGATCGAGCAATGGAGGGAGGAGGGAGGGGTTCTCGTTCTCGAGGAGAAGGCCGAGGGGCGCGCCTGGAGGGGTTCTCGTTGTCACACAACGGAAAACATCCTGCCATTTCCCTCCCCCGTTCGCTTCGTCTCCACCCCTGTGGTGGTCTCTCGCGGAAAGAGGGCCGAACCATCGCAACGACGGCCACGGCACGGCGGCTCGCCTCCTCCGTAAGTAGGTACATGATGTAGCCGTGCCTCCACCCTCATCGTTTGGCGTTTGGTTCGAAAGCTTCCAGGACCGTCGGGTTCGCATCGCCCGTTGCTCCCACAGCTCCCGCAACGCCGCCCGTGCCGCGCCCTCCACTCGCGCCCCCGGCCCTCGCTTGGCTCCATCGGACACAGCTAGCGGGCAGCGGCGTCGCGCCCCCTGCTCGACGGACGCCGCCCGACGCCCGCCAGTACACGATCGCTCGGCGTCGGCGCTGCCAGTGCAGCAACACACCGAACGGCGCCGAATTTAGTGATCATTGTCAGTATCATTGACGCTGTTTAGTTAGTACCATTATCGCTAAAAATAACTCCGGTCGCGCAGATAAAGTAGAGTCAGTCAAGGTCGGTGTTGGAGTAGGTAGAATGAAGATGACAATTTCAGCAACCAAAGTTTCCAAAAAATCTAGAGACTT
>JALLPA010000710.1:0-13332 GCA_036939895.1 Thalassiosira exigua
AATCGCCAAGACGATTGCAGAACTTCCTCATTAGGAAGTTTCACCTGACCGTTGGATGGCGCTTGCCAAAGCAGGCCGTTGGCACTCGATTCGCAAAAACGCACCAACGACCAGCCGGTGACGGTCATTTTTATTTTCCGCCCGCCCCCCCCCTCCACCATAATATCGAGATCCACCCCACCTCCCTACCAAATCATGGGGCTCCGTGGCTGGGCGGAAACGAGGACGGCGACGGTAGCGGCGGCAGCGGGGACGCTAGGGGATTCGATGCCCGCGTCGCCGCAGAAGCGGAGACCAGGTCGGTTGTGGCTTCGACATGAGCACTGCATCCGGCGCAGCCGTGGCGCCCGTCTAATTGGTGTTGCCACGGGGCCGCCGATCCCGTCCCCACACAGGGGATTGCACGTACCCCCGCCCCCAGGGTACGGTGCCACCGCTCCCCCGGTAGAGGAGATGACAAGACAATGCAAGCGCCGCATCCGGCACCGTCGGCGCAGCCACGGCGCCCATCCCTGCTGTTTGTGTTGCCGTGGCTGCCTATCCCGTCCCCGCGCAGGGGATTGCACGTTCCCCCACCCCAGGAAGTATGTTACCACTGATCCCCCGGTGACGGAGGCGATGGTCCGGTATCACGACAACAGCGCCGTCGGGAGAGGGCTGATAAGTGCCTCTTTTTATTATCCATTCTTTCTGGCAGATAATGTTTTACTTTTACTGTTACCACGAGCAAAAGCCGCCAAGGTGAACGACGGATAATGGGAACGAGCGGGAGTGACCCCCTGGGCGCTGAAGGAGGGGGGATGAGCGGCGGCGGTGTGGACCGTCCGCCTCCTGGCCTTGACCGCCTTGCCGGTCAGGGGAGCAGCGCCGACCGAGGAAGAGGGAAACAGGATCGGGAGTATGACGCCACCCTTGGGTCGCGCAGCTGGCGCTTCGAGGGGGAGAATCTGCACAGTGGCCAAGGGCCCGAAGCGGAAAATCCGCGGTGCGGGGAGGACCGACGAACCACCTGAGGTGAAGGGGATGAACGAGGGACGGAGGACGGGATGAACAATTGGCTGGGGACGGGGAGGGGGGGGAGTGGACAAGCGAGTGAGGATATGCTGCCTGGAGATGGGGGAGAGGGTACTGGCGAGCGACGGACAATTTGCCGGGGATAAATGGTGACGGGCAAGGCATAGCTGAGAGAAAAAAGGACTTTGTCAGTTGATCAATAAAAGCTTACTAATATTTGCAATAAAATCATATTAATCGTTGAAGAGTAATTTTCAGATTTTTGTGTGTAGGCGCTGGAGCTCACCGGAGATTATGTTTTGGTTGCTGGCAATGCCTGTGCGCCAACAGGGGGTGTGAAACGTACCTGCCACTGTGGTGCAAAAAACAGTTGTTGTTAGTACCATAGTAACCAGGCTATGTAATTTTTCCAGAAGGGATGATTGCAAACTATTCCCAACATGGAGGGGTATGGTCTTGTACTACCTATGTCCAGAAACGTACACTTCAGTTCGTGTTTACAGAGCCGGAACGGACGATTACAGATCAGAGGGCACCAGAACCTACGATTACACTAAGTTGGTGTCTTCAGAGCCAGAACCGACGATTACAGATGGGCACGTGTCAGAACTGACGATTATAGACCGGCATGTGCCGGAGTAGACAATTACAGAACTAGCTTTGTCCAGAACTCACGAATACAACTGTAGTGTCCAGAATTGATGATTGTAAATTGGAGTGGTTCTACATAGGACATAGTAATACAGAAGTTATGAGATCACGTAGGGTGCCAGTGGTGACATCATCTGTGTCTTGTCCAGAAGTGATGACTGCAATTATCCGTTTGAAAAGGTCATGTGGTTAGTAATAATGGGGAATTAGTATGAAAAGGGAATGGTCAATGACAGCTTCTTTTAGCGCGAGAAACAATTTTTAGATTGGTTTTCATCTTGTGTGGACCACTAACATCCTCGCGCTCGTAGAATTCCTACGTAGACATTTCTACTGAATGATTATCGCGGACTCCCAAAAGACGCACGTAAACTGCTGAATAATTATCACGGGTTCCCAAAAGACCGTGCGCGACGCAAGAGACGACGCGCGACAAGCAACTGGCAACCACACGATGGGCCAGAACCACAATAGAACCGGCGGGCGCAGCGGCGGCGTCCCCTTTCACCGCCGGATGGCGGTGGATGCCATCGATTAAGAGCTCTCCAGAGAGCCCTTTTCCTTGGCTTCAAGTTCGCAGAGAGCGATTTGCGCGGCGCACATTAACGGCCGAGAAAATGGCCGTGTCAAAAAGTAGCTCATTTCAACGTCATCAGACCGAGGCTGTGTAAATGATTAGATAAACGTAGTGATAAACTTAATAGACGACGTTGTCGGGCTACCTAGTATTTATAGAGTTAGTTTAGATGCTATTCGTTGCTCTTGGTGTGGGCAGATTTGCTCGGCAAGTGCGGCGGCTGCCATGCATGGTCTTCGACTGGCAGAAAAAATTGGATCCCCCAAGTTCTATTTTCGTTTCAGGGGGATTCGGGCGGAACATAACGCCACACAAATAGCTCCCGGGGAACTTATTACTGACCTACCATAGAAGAGTTTCCCCGCTCGGCAGCTTCATGGCGCCTTCACCGCCGCCATGACAGCCGCCGAAGCGATGTGAGCCTGGGGGCGCTATGGTTGGTTGGTTGGTTGGTGGGTACGATCCGTACCTACCTACTCCCTCTCTCTCGCTACGATAGGTAGGTACAGTCAAAACTCGGGCAATAATTTTTTGCTTATTTTCAGAGTAAGCTAACATTCTAATGGCCGACCTTTGTGCACTGCTAGAGCGTGATATACCCAACAAATGAGGACAGCCGAGGATATGGCCCTAATCTACATTTTGTGAGGATTGGGGCCATGAAGGTGTGGTCAAGTGGTTTGGAGCTCTTGTTGCCAAAAATCGTGCACAAAGGTTTGTCGTCGGGGAGTTTTTTGTACCTAACAAATTAGCTAGTGTACGTAGCAAGTCCAAAACTCAGGACGTGTTCAGTATGTAGCTGGTCCACACAAGATGAAAACCAGTCTCCTATTGTCGACCATTTTGATCACCACGTCGCCTTATCAGCTCGGCCTGTCAACCTTTTTGTTGGACGTGTCGACTCCATTGCAAACATTATAAGTTTGGGTGATCCAGTCGATGCCAGAAAATTGACCATATTTCTCAAATTAGAATTATTTTAAAATCATATCCTCGCTGTTTATGTTTCTCAGGAGATCCATTGTGTTCACAAGGCTGTCCTCGTGATAAAAACAAGAAAACAGTCGTTTTCTTGAATTACTGGGGATCATAAGAGCCTACGTGTATGTAGATAGGTATGTCCTCTATTATTAATTCGCGATTCATTCCAAAACTTCGTTCTGACATGAAGTCTAGACGTGATTTTCTCAACCACTCATGACTAAAATAGTTCACATGTCGATCTAATTGCTTGACGCATCGGATAAATTGCTCAACCTATCTAGCTAAAAAATCGACCATCATCCAATAAACAACTAATTGACCTATCAACTTGGCGTACCGACTAATTTAGTTGACGCACCAAACATTGATGTTTTTGAAGCTGTGGATAATTTTCAAATTCTAAAACATTCCGGCATCAATGACCTAAACAAAATCCAGCGTGATGCTGAAAACTAAAATTTAGAACCTATTCCTACGTTTGAAATGCACTAATGTTGGAGAAAGTTCAATTCTAGAACTTTCTACAAAGCTCGAAAAATACGCAAAACAAAAAATATCAGAGGAAATATTTTAGTGCGTGAGAATATTAGTTCGGATCGCGTAAATATTGTGAAATTTACGGAGTTGATGCACGGTGTTGCGATTGGAATGGTTTACAGCCTGCACAACTCACGGAGTTGCGTGCCGAACGTGCGTTTTTATGCTTTATCTAGTTTTTAGCTGGAAATCAGAACCAATCGTAATCGGCTCATAAATTAAGGCTGGCGCACGGAAAAGGTCAAGGGGTCAGACGAGCGCGCGAAAGGCCTGGCGGAGGTCGGCAGGTTTTCGTTTCAATTTTTTTCTAAAGTAGATTTTAATTTTTGAATTCGAGACAGTCTTGAATGCTGCTTGCTGCCGACCCCCCCCCCCCTCTCCCTCCTTCATTGAGAGAAAGCATGACAATGTCCAACGGCTCTGATAGTACCCCAGACGTACCAGCTGCTGGCACACATCGAAAGCGGGATCCTCATCCCTTTCTGCATCTATCAAAATTTGCAGATGGGAGCTTTTCACGCAGATAGAATGGCGAAGCAAAAGAGCACGTTTCAGAGCAGCAGTTCCAATCGGAGGTGCAGTCTTTCGTAGAGTCTATCGGCCAAGCAGATTGTTCCGTTGGCATCGACAACAAGACATGGAAATGCAATTGCATGCACTTCATCTGCGACAAGCCATGCGTTATAAAGACGGTCGTCTCAGCCCCTGTCTTCTTCTTTGCAATGACCGAATCACAAAAGAGGTTTCATCTGGCGACTGAATTTTGCTCATCTTTCAACCTATTCAACGACAGCCACCAAGGCAAGAAGGGACCGCAGTGGAACCACATCCTCCCGCTCTATATCGATGTTCTCGTTCAATACAACGATGACCTTGAGGACGACATCACCGAGGCCATGCAGCACAAGATCTGCATGCATGTCTGGACTACCCTCTTCAACATCGGCCAGAAATCTTTCAGAGGAGTGAAAGATATCTGCACTGGACGACGCTCGATGGTCCATGGCGATTCTGGCAAACGACATATTCGACCCGATCGCAAAGAAGCATACGAAAGTATTCGGAGAGAATTGCAATATCTGCAGAACAATTTTTCAACGCCGTTTGCAACTCGAGTTGTGAGAGATGTCGCTGGAAAGAGCTCGACAAGAGACGACAACGGCAATGTGTACTTACCTCCCAGCTTTTCGAAACGGCAATGCTGGATGAAGCTCTGCTATGATGCATGCTATCAAGTTAAGTTTCCGTGTCGTTGCAAGTCAAAGATCTGTCAGGTCGATGGCTGGGACATTCACGGCAGATTCTATAAGACGTTAGACGAAGCGATCATGCATCGCGGGGGTCAAGTCGTCAAGCCCATTGTCTCTTGGCGATCCTTCTTGAGGTTTTGGAAGAGATACTTTCCAAACCTCAGAGTGAGGGCAAGTGGCGAGGACACTTGCACTGATTGCTAAAAGCTGAAGTGCAGACTTCAGCACCTGACAAAGAAGAAGGACCAGGCGGAGACGGCGCTCGAGGACGACGAGGCAGAGTCGACGCCAGAGGAGCTACAAGCGCTCATCGCAGAACTTGACCAATCTATCGTGGAGTGCAAGAAGCACGTCGAAATGCATGTTGCACAACAAGAGGAGTTCAATCGGTACGAGGCCGAAGCAAAAGCCGACTGTGAAAACGACGTGGCCCTCAATGAGAAGACGATGTTTCTCATCATTGACATGGCTCAAAACGGAGTCGTTCCAATCCTTCAAGGAGATCAGATTGGCGACTTCTACTACATGTTGCCATTGATTCAGTTTATCTTTGGCATCAGCAATGCGGCGACAGGAAAATGAACGTATACATATGGGAGGAGGGAACGGCCGACCGCGGAGGGGACAATATTGTCTTGATCCTCCATTGCGACTTGATTTTCCGGGACATCATTTATAGTCAGGCCGACGGAGATGCCTGCCTCAAACACCTCGTGATTGGCGCCGATAATTGCCCTGGTCAAAACAAAAATAAAGCAATGCTCATGTACTGCGCCTGGCTAGTCAAGACGGGATGGGTCAAAAAGGTCACCCTCCTTTTCTTGATCAAGGGACACACAAAGAACGTCTGCGATTGCAACTTCAACCTTCTAAAACAGGGCACGGCGGGCGAGGACATCTGGACTGTTGATGATCTCGACGCTGCATACACAAGAAACAACTCAGAGTACATCACTCTCGAGCAAGTTGACAGCAGTGTTTGGATGGGATGGTCTGATGGCCTTAAAGAGTTATACCGCGACCCACCAAGCGGGACAATCCTCTGCAACCATAAAATTCACATTCGGCGACAGCGGGGCGAAAACGATCTACCGCCGGAGAGAGTACCGCGATGCCGATGCCGAAGAGTTTAACCTTCGACCGACCACCTGCTCTGCCAAGGAAATCAACCGCTTGACCACGGGGGAACGGCAATTGTTCGTCTGCAACATCCCCACGACGCTCAACACTCTCCAGCCCCCTTGGAATTTCCGCCATCAAAGCAAGCGAATGCCAGAACAAGATTGGGTCCCTTGCACCGCCCGACAAACAGGATTATTACAAGTGCCTCACACCTGAGATGGAGGCTGAAATGCAGTCAAAGAACTCAGCGAAAAACCAATCGCGCGCCGAGAAGAAGACAGCGAAGAAGAAGCGAATCGAGGAGGCAAATAAAAATAAGAATAAACTTACATAGTCCTTCCTCGTACGTTCCCGTCTTGCACGAATTAAAGAGGCGATCGCACCAGTTCTTGGTGTGCCCCATTCCCATCAACGTTCGCTGAACGAGAGAGAACAGCTCTTCATTTGAGAGATTTTTGAATTTCCCCACGAGCTGACGATCCTTTGCCTCACGCCGAGGGCCGCGCAGGCAAAAGCATTCTCTAATGGCCTCTTGGACAGGTTGTCCGCAATCGCGGCG
The DNA here is from genome assembly GCA_036939895.1 of Thalassiosira exigua. NCBI lineage: Eukaryota > Bacillariophyta > Thalassiosirophyceae > Thalassiosirales > Thalassiosiraceae > Thalassiosira > Thalassiosira exigua. Next base: position 6,695 of record JALLPA010000710.1, read on the forward strand.
CTGGCGTCCACAGAAATTGTCCATGGCCACGGCGTCAGTCACAGAGGATGCGGGCGTTGAAGTTGACATCATTGAGGAAGGGTGGTTTCCGTTTCAACGAAATCGAAGGGAGGCAGAATTTTGAACTCGGATCCTTTAGTCGCTCGTCGGGGTTCATTCGTCTCGCCATTGCCGGTGCGGTGCCTGGTTGATGGTCGTCGCTGCTTTGGCGGGAATCAAAGGACAGTTGCTGGAGCGCAAGAAACAACTTTCATTAACTTCAAAAAATTACGAAAACCCTCGATTGCACCACGCGCAACCGGACGCGCTCATCTGACCCCTTGACCTTTTCCGTGCGCCGGCCTTATTTTACTGTGAACTGTACCAAATCCTATTGAGTGTTATAAAAAATCTCCTAGAATTGGAACGTTTCTGTTGACTTTCTATGTAAAAAGTCTACTGCAAGTGGTAAAATAAGCAGTTGATTTGGAATGTGTAGTAAAAATGCGTCAGATTTTTTCCGTCGAAAACACGTATTCATATAAATACTGTGGCAACTCATGTCCCCACAACTACCACGTTAGAGTAAGATCAGCTACCTTACTCTTTCGCAAAGATCTACAAGCCAATCGTCTGATACCCACCAGTTTGAGAGTACCATACGCCACGGTACTTATTGTGATCTGTGGCGTGAAATAAGTTCGATGAGAAAACGATTTTGATCTGACCTTGTAATAAGACTGCTCAGTTTACGCTTATGCAAAGCAAAACAAACATACTATATGGGGACCAATATTTGGCTGATTCTGGTTGGGAACAGACACCCCCTTCTCACTGGCACAAAAGGCGTTCCAGTGAAGGAACCTGAATGCTAGCCTTATGCAAAAGTGCACGGCTAGCCACCCTCTCCCAGCAAAGTTGTCCAGCCCACCACTTCCTGTTTGGCATCAACGCATCACAAAAAGGACAACTTCTATGGCCACTCCTACACGTGCCCCACCCGAAAGGAATATCTACTCCAGAAATTTCTCCTGACAATGATAAATATACGCTCCTACTACCTCAGAGATGTCATCGAGGTAACTTGGTCCTGCTACCGGACCCTGATGTCAATGACTTTGAACCGGATTCCTAGACACAGCCGATAGACTCCACAACATTGGACCCTCTGATTCCACCACTGCAGATTATTAGCAGGACTTGCACCAGGCCAATCATGTTAAATTATGCTAATTGCACTAAGTTGCAACTCAGTGCAATTGGCACGATTTGACGAAACTAAAACGTGAAGTCGTGGTTACAGAACTCAAAGAACCAGTCAAATGTTGATATAGATCCGTAATTAGCACTTTTGGAAACTAGCACTTTTCAATACTTCCAGCACATTTCCAAATCTCAGCACTTTTGAAACGGGCCCAAGAGATTGTGTTTGCTTGAAAAGTGTTTGGTATAGAAGGGGTGGTGTCTTTTTCACCCTCATAGTGAGTTTACTACGCAGAGGATGAAACACATCCACTGCAGATGTGCTTTTTACACTCATCATTTTATTGAACAGTGCTGGGATTGGAAAGTGCTGGTTTCCAAAAGTGCTAAAACTAAAAGGTTATCAATTAGTTACAACTCTACATACATACCAGCAGAGCCTGTGCCACTGCTGCCGGGGTAACTTCATGTTTCAGTTTGAATTTCACTGAGTTGTAACTTGGCTCAATTGGCATAATTTAACAAAACATTTGGTCTTGCCACACACGGAGATCACCACATTCCTGGCAACCGAGCAACCTTGCCTGCAGTTGCAGTCCCTAGCATATGCCGTGAGAAACTTTGGCTCCACCACCACCCCCCCCCATGGACCGGCCAGCAATCTGCACCTCCGGGACTCATGCCCCTGGCCATACCCCTGTCCTTGTACCTGAGCCTCGTTACGTTGGTTCGCTGAATGCAAAATATATGGTATCCATCTTAGCGCCCGTTGTAGATCATAATCAGTCACGCATCAACCTGACTCCCCCCAGATATTAACTGTTTCATTTTATGTTGAAATTCCAACATCTTCTGCAGGAATTACAACATTTCTTTTGCAAGATTTGTGTTGAAGTCCCGCAAAAAAGAAATAAAAATTGGGTTTGTTTTATATGGAAATCCCAATGATTTCGGTAGGAATTACAACATTTCATTTGCTGGTTTTATGTTGAAATCCCGCAGAAAATAGAGATCACAAACCCCCGGGCAGACGCTAACCCTGAAACAACACGTATTTTACGTACGGCAACATACACTAAGGTAAACAAAAATATTTTCGGTTGCGGTGTCTGTTCGAACACGCCAACGTAAAAAAAACACGCTCGTGAATTTGTTCACACACCAAACGCGCTTACATAGACAAAACGCGGAAAAGTGCGAAATTTTCTTTGATTTATGCATGATTTATGTATGTAAAAAAGTGAAAAGTCGATTAATGTTCCAGGTGGAAGCTGCGAGGGTGGAGGAAAAGCGGTTAGTGTGCAACCTGCACGCGTACCACACCCAATGCGAGATAGCTCTCTACCTTGGTACAGGGCTCGCTTAGGTGGAATTACCACTCAAACTCTTCGCGAAAGTGGAATTATCGTGTGAGACTTCATAAAAAGACGCGACAGACGCCGTGCCGCCCGAGACCGCCGTTGTTGCTCATCGTCTCCATGGCATGTTGAATGCATCTCTACTCTTGTCTCTCATTTTTTTGGCCTGTCCCCTCTTCCTCTGCCCAGATCGGCCAGAACTTAGGCTCCCTCTCCAGGTTCCCTTCGTCTCGATCGCCTCTGCGGCCCGCTCTCCCCCGCTCCACTCTCCCGTAGGCCAACTTCCGCACGCAAAGACTTCTCCGTCCTCGCATTTCTCGCATTGTTGTATCTCCTTCATCACCTCGATCTTCCGACGTGAAGAGCGCGCATGGGACAACCGACTGGGATAGGGGGAGAGGGGAAGAGGGGACGAGCGGGGATGGGGACGGGGGGAGGGGGAGGAAACGAGCGGGCAAGAAGGGGCTAGGGGACAAGCGAGCGTTGCACCATCGGCCGGGAGCGAGCGACGGCCGAGTCTCGTAAGTGTTTTATGTGCCCCCTCCCACTTTCGATTGCCCTTACGACCCGTTGCCCCCCCCGCCCCCCTTACTACCGCAAAACAGGTCAGCTAGGAGGAGACGGGCGAGCTTGGACAAACGGCAGCTGGGGAAGGGGACACGAGCGAGCGTCGCACCGCCGGCCGGGTACGCAGGGGAGGGGAGCGAACGACCGACGGATATGGTGAGTTTTTCTGTGTTCCCCGTCCCTCGACTTCTATTGCTTTGACTACCTGTTGCTCTCCCTCCTTGACTACGCGGCAGGCCGGCCGGGTTGAGGCTGGTGATCGTCGGATGAACGGAGTGTTGCAGGGAGGGGAAGAGCGAGCGAGGAGGAGAAAGGGAACGAGCAAACAACGGACGTAAGTTTTTATGTGCCCCCCCTCGCCTTAGATTGCTCTCACAACTTGTCTTTTCTAGTCCCCACAACAGCAAAGAATACCAAAAATACCGGCAAGCGTCGGTCAGGGAGTTGGCTGGGGACGGGAGGAAGCATTGCGCGACCTGCCGGAGATTGGGTGCAAGGGGATGAGCGAGCAACGAACGTCCCGGCCAAGGAGGGGAGGGAGGGGGCGAGTGAGCAAGGAGAGGCGGCGAGGGATGCCCGGCCGGAGACGGGGAAAGGGGATGAGGGGCGGCAAGCAATCTGATCAGCAGGTGACGGGGGGAGGCCTACCTCGAAGGCAAGAGCAGCAGTGCGGGGTTGGGATGGGGCGGGCGGACGGACTGGTCTTGAGAACAGAGTACATAGAGTTTTTCTTGTAAATTCAAAAATTGTTGATGATTCAAATAATATGCAACGGTAGAAGTAAAATAGGTAGTCTACGATAGAGAGACTGTTGCGACCAATGCGGCTGGAGACGGGTTGGTGCATACACTGACGGCGGCTAGGAGCGGGCTCGTAGACAGTGTGTGTAACAAAAATTCCTTAGTATATAGCTAAATTTTTGCCACTTTAGTCAATGCTAAGACGTGTGTAACATAAGTCCTTTTTTAACGTGCGTAGTGTATGTTTGGGTACGTAATTAGTGTCTGCAGGGGGCTTTCTGCTTCAGAGCGTTTTAGCGAAGCATTCTCCCCCCACTCCATTCAGCCAGCCGCCGCCTTGTCAGTCGTCACTCTGTCCATCACCACCCTCCCCATACAAACCACGCACATTTTTTTCTAAGCCGACACAACACAAAACCTCCGAAACTCTTTCTGACGAGCATAGAAGTAGAGAGAGAGTATAGACCTTCTTTGCGCTGAAATCGCGGCAGAAAACGACTAAGTTTCGGCAGAGATAGCTTTGATAGTATGCCCGCTGCCAGAACTTCTTCTCCGGTGGCTTGTAATACTGTGGATCTCCGAATTCCGACCTGTCCCCCAGGAAACAAACCATCTTCTTGTCAATAGTATGGGGCTTAGTTAGATGAAACACGAGTTTCCGTCCATTTTTCCCCGTGATTTCAGTGAGAATGATGTCTATGCTCCCTCTCTGTACTTGTCGAAAAGATCAACGGAGCACGCCTCTCATAGTATCAATTGTGGAAGCTTTTACACCCGGAAGTTGTACGTTATGTCAATGGCCAAAAAAAACATATGTAGTTTGTATGGTGGAGGATGGCGGGCGGCTCAACGACTGACGACCGGCCGTCGACCGATCCTGGAGCGGAGGAAAAATACGAGTGGGCGCGTTGTTTTGCCCGACACTGAAATGGCCAATGGGCCTATTAGTGTTCTGAGGTGTGTGAAAGGCAAATTAATGATCCATTTTTTGTCTCTCCACTTTTTATTTTCTAAAATTGGGGCGCTACCATCAGAGAACTGGCAGATATGACCATGCCTCCCAACGTTGCCAGGGACCTTCCAGAGGTGATGGATGTCGTCAACAGCGCCGACGTAGCTGTTTTTGACAGTCAATCAGTAGACACCTGTGGCCATGGTAGCCGTTGTCAACAAAATTCTGGACGCCGCGGCCGTTGTGTGCAGCTCGGCAGTAATATCTCCACCACAACCCCCCACCATTCAAAAAACGGCTACGCCCTAATCTTCCCAAGGGTGAAAGGAATGTTAGCACGTAGCCATTTCCTCTCGGGAACCAGTATGGAGGGAGAACTCCTTGCCGAGTGGCATCTTTGATAGACATGTTGTCCTCAAGAAATTGGCGTTGAGCCCCCCTCGGAGCCTGTTTTCACTACAGAAGTCTTTTGTCATGCATCACCGTTTTCGACCCTCGCGTCCTCGCTCTTCCTGCCATAACTTTTCTAGTGTACGTAAGTAGATCTGCATGGCATCATCAGAATGAGTAAACACCCTGCAGATGTGGCTGCCCCATCATTAGGGGGGGGGGTGGAGGCATTGATGGTAAACTCACCTCAGATTAATTGATGTTTTTAACTGCCAGTCAGCCACCTGCCACACAACACAGTAAGTCTCCTTCTAACACCTGCAAATGTGCGCATTCTCCACAGATGCATTCCGGTGAAAGAAAATTGCAAAATCAATTATGCCGCGCCCGCCATTGAGCATGTGGACTTGTTCGAATGAAGACACATCCATCTTGATATAGTTATTTGTTTTGGGAATAGATGAGTCAGCAACTCTTGTATTGGAGTGAAAATTTTGGGGCCAAATAGGTCTTGGAAGCGTTTCACTCCAATCAGTGCAAAGAATTTTTTATTCATATGGGGCAAGCTGGTGGATACTCTTCAGAACTTCCTATTTGGTGATGTGGTCAGTCAAACGGTTGTAAAATATCTACATTGATCTATCACTAATTCAAGCCATTGCTTGAATGTGGAGAAGAAATTGCTGACAAGTGTACATCAAAGGCAAAATCAGTCATGTTTACATATCCAAGATATTTCGAATAAAGTCTTTGAAACAGAGTTGGTACCATGCTTGATGTGGAAGCGGATAAAATATTTACTGGTGATTTAGTTATTATGAACCGGCCGCAATAGCAAATAACAGTATAAAATCAACTTTACAAACACAACAAAGAGACTTATGATCAACAGCTCAAAAGTTGAATGCAACCAAGAAAAATGGATTCATGCAGAATCTATAGAATCTTCTTGAAGTTTCAGCTTCAATTACCTATGAGTACCTATGCATGGTTGAAGCTTAGTTGATAAAATGAATGCTGCCTTCTGTTAGCATATATTCTCAAAATTAAATAATCGATGTGTGCTGTTCCGGTATGTGTTGGTATTGAAATCTGTTGCCTCTTTTGTTGGTACACCCCAGCAGTCCATTTTGACATCGTGGCACTTCCCTCAAGAAGCATGATTGTTATGTCATCATAAATATGCCTTTTATGGTAATTCAATCATTCCTCATATGACCAACAAAGAGCCCTCAATACTCAAGAGTACATGGTTATTGCAATCTTTTCTTTCTTTTTCTCTTTTATCTGCTCAAATAAATAAGCTACGATAGTGCTAATAGGGAGTTCAATGAATGATCCAAGGATAATTTTACCAAATGTTGATGAAGTGTGTGATACCTAACCCCGGAGCCCACCTGATACACATTTCATTCAGAGTTGTATGACATTGAACCTGAAAATTTTATG
>JALLPA010000711.1:0-13357 GCA_036939895.1 Thalassiosira exigua
GATTCCGTTCCGGGGGTCGAACAAACCGGAACCGGAATCGGAATTAACAACCTAGGCATGACCTATCTCCAACAATGTCCGCTCGGGCCACATTGAACGCTGAACATTCTATTGTGCTCTTTGAGATCTCACAAAGAAACCAAATGACCCATTTCTGGGACTCTATTGCCAATGCAGCTTGCGAAGCCCTGTACAATGGTCAAGTCCTCAACAGCAAAAGTTCACCCATGGCATACTACCTAATCAAAGTTGACAATATTGAAAATGGCTTGGATGCACTATATTTCCTTTTGAAAAAGCAAGTCCCATTTTTAGCAGACAAATTCACCAACATTGACATTGCCATCACAGAGTTGGAAGTGCCGAGAGGCAAATCAATGCAAATTGCAAGATCCAAAACACTAGGAAAGTCACTCAAGAAAGTAGACATGTGCGCTAATGCCCAGAATGCAGTTATGGACAGAATCATCCATCAACTCAGCCAAAAGTGTTTTACTACTAATGCCTCGTATGAACACCTCGTGATACAAAGCCTGGGAACCAAAGACAGTCACAAAACTACACATCCACATCTACAAAATTCTCTGTGTCATGCAAATCTAAAGCTCAAGATATGTCAAAGAGGGGCGGAATATTTTTTTCGGTCTCAGTATCAAAGACATGCCTCAAAGAGGGGCGGAATTTTCTCTTGTAACAGTTCTTTTAGCACATCAGAATGTGCCAAAGAGGGGCAGAAGATGCAGGTAGAAAACTTTTAACTTGCAAAGTTTCAAGTTTCGAAGCGCAATCAGCAACTAGATAAAACTAATTCATAATTTTCTTGCTTATGAGCTTCAACTGGAACAGAGGCAGGTTCTACCTGCATTTGTATTTGCCAGAATTCATCATGTACGAACCAGTACCTGGCACGTACAAATCGTCAGTGGTGAGATACAGGATACAGATGAACTAAACCCCAGATGTTACCACCTTAGTCTGGCTCTCCACCCAATTTTAGCATGCAAACTGGATCTGATAATTTATTTGACGGGTGGTATTTTACTGTCTGATTTTTCAACTTAATATTTTTGTAAGTAAAGTTATCATGGAAGACTCAACCTTGCAAGAAGAGAGGTAGACAGAGGTTTTTCAGGATGGTCAGGGGTGACGGGGTGTCTGGTCTTTTTGTGTGCAGAGTTGATGGTGTGATGCAACAATGTGAACTGCTGCTACGAGGAAAACTTTCTCCCCTAAGTTCTCTTCAAGGCCGATCTTGTGCGCAAGCTCCGGTAACAAAACAACGATACATATTTCAACTTCAAAGTCCAATAACAATGCCACTCCTACTCATAATGTGGTAATTAGTCTCGGTATTTCTTTACTTTCGCCTCCTTCTCCCCCCACGCCCTCGTCCTGTTCCACCAGGATTTCGTTCTCCTCTTCCTCTGGCTCTGCCTCCTCTTGCCCCAGCATTGCTAGGCATTTGCGTTGGCCTCTGTTGGGTCCTTCCGCGGGGAACGCTTTCATCGGAGCTGCTGCTCTGTTGATCGGGACCGATAAGTGATGGAATACCTTCGTCATCACTGGAGCTGTTGTCCTTTCGCGTGAGAGAGGGAACACTACTTGACGAGCTTGATTGACCATCTTGGTTTGAGGGGCGATGGGCACTTACATCATCGCTGCTAGTCATGCTGCTATTGCTCCTATTCCCTCGTTCAAGCAGCGACGGAGGACTGTCACTACTGCTGCTACTATCCTCAGAGGAGCTCTGGTCACGGTCGTTGAGTGGAGGTGGCTCATCGCTGTCATCATCGCTGCTGGATTCAACCTGTGACTCTCTTTGGCGTTGCATCTGACTAGATTTCGCTTTTGCATTAGGGGTGCGTTTGCTTGTTTGCTGCTGGGGAGAAGAAGTAGGTTTCTTTTTCCGGCCAGCATCATCAATTTTTTTTAGATTTGATGGCAAGAGAGTGCCTTTTGTTCCATCATCGAGCTTCACCGAATACCGCTGTTTCTTCTCCAACCAGTTCAATATTGTGCCACTTTTTCCTTTGAATGTCACGCGGTCACCTGTCTTGAAGGTGGCATCAACTTTCTTTGCTTTTGGTTTTTCCTCTGTAGGCCGAAGGTGTGAAAACTGAGAACCGTCAAATTTAGACAGAATGTCGAATTTTTCTCTTGCATCGTCGACAGCGCTGGAAACAGCGATCTCGACTACTTTGGGACCAAACATTGTCATGCAATATTTCGATAGGTGAGGTCTACTGCTCATCCTGGGGTTCCAAAAGAGGTTGAGAAATACAACAGTACGTGGGCCGGGTGGTTTTGGCTGTTTCCTTTCAAGCATGCTCTTTACAACATCCTTGTTTCGGTGCTCATCCCACACTTCAATAAGCTTTTCATAACAGGCTTCTGCTCTTGCCATTGAGGAGAGAGCTCGGTCAGACGCACCCACTGCTTGCTTCAGACTGAACGTATCACTGGCGAGATAAACTCTCACTAAAGTAATCTGCAAAAATAGAAATAATTCATTGGCTCAAGTTGATCGGAGACACATGAACAGAATAAAAGCCCTTTGAACTCACAAGGATATTGTGTCTGTCAGCTTCTTCAAGCAGACCACTGGGATTGACTTTGCTCCGTGCAATCGCTATGAGATCATTTCCTGAGAACTTAAAAATATTCTTTGCTGCAAATTGTTCCGCATTGACTTTGTCGTCACGGTGAAGGTACCACTGGACAGCTTCGATGAGGTTACCTCTGAACTTGTTGCTCAAAGCCTCGACAATATCAGTTTTGAATTGATTGCGCCCAAAGTTGTGAAGCTCCTCTGAGGGGATCCTCGACTGCTTCATTGCTGATTTGATAACATCTGGACCAAGCTTTTTGTAGGCTTCTGCTGCACGACTCTTGGCAACAGCTAAAGGGTTTTCATATAGCTGCAAAAGAAGGAACGCATCTCGATCCTTAGACAACAATGACCCACTGGCCTGCTTCCCTTTCGAATCCATCCAATATCGGGCTATGCTGTCTAAATCTGTTTGGTGGTGGCTAGGTAATCGGATGAGTTTGTTCGTGGCATCTTCTGCCTTGGAAGTGTCGCCGATAGGCTCAAGATAAAGTTGCACAGCCTTTGAATAGTCACCAGAATCAAAGTAATAGTCGCCAACCAGAAGTGGCAGGGTGTCCTCGATAAGCGGTAAGTCCTCTTGGGGACAGGAAGCTATCATTCCTTTCAGCTCTGGGCAATCTCGGAAAGGGAGGAAGAGATGACTCAATGATGAAGATTTCAAGTCATCTATGCTGACTTCGTCCCACTTATTTCGGTGTAGAGCGAATTGAATTGTCCTCTCCCTGGGAAAATAAGAGGGCAGCTTTGCTCTGCTCGCATCGTAGATTGGGTCATCTTCATCATTCCAAGGAGGATGATCCATGACCGAGGAAAGGAGGTCAAGTGTATGTTTGAAGTCGGCCACTTCATAGAATTTCTGCGCCGACCGACGAAAACATTCCTTTCCATTTTCGACAAGGCCATTCTCCATTTCATATGAGCCTATCCCATGAAGTAAGATAGAAAAGCAGAGGATCAGGAATAGGTTGATACTTGAGTCTTCAGCATGCAATAGACTTTACTTACCCTGCGCCCATTCGAAGTAGCCATAGTTTTCTGAGAGAGAATAGATGGGAGTGAGGATGAGACTACAATGGACTCTTCGCAGCAGTATGATGTGACGTACCAGCGGCTTTGAAGCAACTGGCCGCCATTTTGTATTGACCGTCCTGACAAGAAATGTAAGAGTAAGCAAAATATCCAGGCAATTCGATGATAGAAATACGAGCATATTACCTCAAAGAGCTCCATGCCTCTTTTATGCCATTCATCACTAGTTGTCGCGGAGTCAAACTCTAGCAGAGCAACTTCAGCATCTGATTCTTCAATGTTGCAGCTTTCCAGTGAAGTGAAAAACTTCTTCATCAGTGGTGTCCTGGTCAAAATGACTACACGCCTCTTTGCTCGGGTAATCGCAACATAGAGCTCACGCAAGAGTCTTAACGAGGATATGTTGCCCGACTCAATGTTCCAGGCTTTTCGCTCCACATCAAATGCGATGACACAATCATCAAATTCGAGTCCTTTTGAATCTAACGATGTCAATATGAACGGGTGATCGTTCAACCAATCCTTTAACTCTGCCACATTTTGATTGTTGGTTGACGAATAGATCAAGGCTTGATTTGGTCCAAATCTTGGCCTCTTCTCCATTTTCAATGCTTCATTCCACTGGCATAATCTCACCTTGCAGTTTTCAAAGCGAAGAGTCAGGAGCCAATTCCAATCGAGACAGTACTAGACCAACAAACTGCAATGCTTACCCTTGTTCCAAGATTCTTCATTGTTGCATTCAGTGATGTGGCAACAAGTCAGCATGCGAGCAAATTTGAACACAAGTATCTTCATTGTCGAGGGTGCTTATGCAACGGTTTGTGAACACATACCTTCATTGATATTTCAGGTCGGAAATACTTGATATCATTCCGGAAGTGTTGCTTAGCTACGACCAATATACTCTGTCAGGGGAAAGCGAAACAAATGTGAGGTGATGCTGTAGTATGAGTCTCGATTGTTTGTAATGATCTTACATTGGACACGTCCAAAACATCCTTTGTGACGCGGTAGTTCTTTCCGAGAGTCTCAACATGTTTGATTTTGCTTTCGATGTTTGGTTGAACCGCCAGGAGGACCTGCTTCAGACCTTCGAACTTGAAAGAACATCCGGGACTAATCATTTGCGCCGTATCCCCGGCAAAGATCCAGCGTAGATTTGAGTATCCCGCAATGTTACAGATAAGATAGATTGAGGCATAAGTGAAATCCTGGATTTCGTCAAGATAGGCCGCGCTGTACAGTTGCACCCAGCCGCTCTTCAGCCCTCCATTATTGTTACGCCTCGAATGGATGCTCTTCAACTTTTCTATCAGGAGGAGGATAACGTCATTGATGTCACTTTTGTTTTCTGCTCTCTTCCATTGTTCGTATCTCTCAAAGATCGTGTAGATCTCGTGCCTTTTCCTTATGCCAGCTTCAGTGTTTCTGTCCACGTAACTCCGTTTACTTGCAATATATTCCATCCTTGTCAGAGCTCGCCCATGCTGGGCAGCATCCAATGAACCGAGGATGACGCCACCGATTTCATCTGCAAGAACAAAAAAGATGAAATAGGTTCAATTCTGACAGTTGAGCAACACAGTACATAGAAAACTTACTTTCTGCCTCTTTGACATCAACACCAATGTCCATGTGTGACCTCTGCTTTTCATTATTGACGAACTCGATGAAAGTGCATGATATTTTCGTTGGTGACTCAGCACATACCAGCAGTTTCTCAAGCAATTCCCGTAGAGAAAAGAAATCAATGATTGGCATCGCTACCTTTTCCATGTTTACAATGTTGTCATACCATTGCTGCAGTTCTCTCCTCAAACGCGGTGACACCGTCACAAAACAAATGAAATTTCCACGACGACTTTCCTGGCCCCTCATTTCAAACGCATGCGCAACAGCATGCTACCAATAAAACGAGTCGAAAATGCATGTGTGAGTGGACAGCCGTCAATACAAGCACATCCACGAAAAGCCGTTTAATATCAAGAATGAATGCTCACCTGGAAGAGTACGTTTGTCTTGGAAATTATTTCAATGTGAGGGGCCTGCATCGTGCAATTGATGAATGAAGACAAATGCACACACCTTTCCTGTACCACTACCTGATTCAATCATGAGCGGCAGAGGTTTCTGCAATATTTCTGACTGGAGAGGGTCTAGATCGAATAAGCCCTGAAGATAACGCCACAAAAGGATTCGTATTAGCGTGCAACAAGACAGCGCAAAGCGTTGCAATAATTTGGACTTACCTTGGGGAGTTCAGTAAGAGCCGTTTCTAACATGGCGTCTCCAATGCTCTTTGATAGCGTCCAAGCATGTACAATGTCTTGCGATTGCCCGAAGGTGGTTTCTGCACCACTCTCAACTCCACTCAAATCGCGCTTCACTCGAACTGCTCCTTTCGGGAGCGCTGGATGGACTTGCCGGAAACGGAAACAACGATCAGGAGGCCCTGCATAATGACTGTCAAAGCACGGGACGAAGATGTTAGAAGGTGCATGTATAGGAGGGACGAGGATGTTGTGCTTACGCTTCAATGATAGGCCTCGGCACTCCTTCCTTAGCACACCACACAATGTGAAGTCTTTCTTCGTAGCCCTTGAGAGCTGTCATTTGCCAAGACGGATTCTCGGTATCTTGACGCGGTAGCGAAGCTAAATCTTTCTTGCTTGGCAATATCGTCTTTATGAGCGTATTCAGAGCAATGTTTCTGTCATCTCTGTACTTCAATTCTTTAATGGAGTGGTGGAACAGCGGCGTCATGTTTGGTTTGAAGGTAGAATTGCGGACCAAAAGCCAATCTGGCCTCTTCAGAGCGAGTATCTTGTTCCTTTCCTTCTTTAGCCGTTTGTCGTTCTCAATAGCTCCATGTTCAACACAATGCTCGACAAGTTTCTTCAGAATCGAATCAGCCCCCGTCTGCCTTCGCCAGAACTCTAGATCACCTACGATTCGCACCGCCCTCTTTGCCCGAGTCAGTGCAACATTGATTCGCTGGGGGCTGGAATAGTTAAGGATGTGTATATTTTGAGAGATTGGTCATGGTGAGTGAAGCCTTAATGATTTGGAACTCACTTGTCAGTGAAGCCAGGCCGGTTTGTTCGGACGAGTGAGACTATGACTATATCGGCTTCTTGTCCTGAGGGTGATATGAGGAAGAGTTTTAAGATGCATCAATCAATGTATGACACATTGCTGGCAGGGTCACTTACCCTGAAATGCGTCAACAGTATCAACTTTGATATTGCTCTTCAAATTTTCTTCCGTTAGCTTCCTTCGAATCAGAGCCACTTGAGATCTGTAAGGTGCGATGACCATTACCGTTGCATGCGGAACTGCCCTGACCTTTTTTATGTCAGGGTCTTTTTTCAGAAGAGCAATCACACTACCAGCTTCGAAGTCATTTCTCCACGATATACCTAGATCATCATTGGACAAATGCAAATGAGCCTTGAACTCGAGCGTCTTGCTCATGACTGCAGTGTTTCTCACCTTCCATCTCTTCTTCAGCATAAGGATGAGGTGCATTGACGAATTGCAGGGGGGATGCTACCTTTGGCTTTCTTTTGTGCACGGATGGATGCGTTTTTATCCTATTATTGTAGAAGTGCTTGTTGGAAAACTCTAGAATCTTTTGATTCATGCGGTATTGCTTCGTTCCAGTAAGGAGCAAAGAGGAGTTTGGTAAACCGGTGACAATTGCAAGTTCAAGAAACAATAGATTTACTCAACTCACAATGTCAAGCAAATGCACTTTCGTAGTGTCAAGTTCCATTGCGTGCTTCATCCAAGAGTCCCCTAGAAGTGCAGCAAAAAATGTCAGATGTCCTGCACCTTACAGCACCCGAGACCTCTTTTCCAGTTTACTGAGCCTTAAGGTACAACACTCGAGGCCACTCTTCCAGTCCACCGCTTACCATAACCCATATGTTCGCAATCTAAGTCAAGAACTGTGGCGTTGAGTTGCTTTGGATCCCCAATTGCCACGATTCGCTTGATACCTGGAAAAGTAGAAGCTATATAGAATTCGGCCTCTGGACACTGAAATGCAATCAATAAATTCAACACAACATATGATTGGAATGCGTAAGTAGCGGAGGGAGATGGGCATACTTTGTAAGAACTCACTTGGGCTGCCTCATCAAGAAACAAAGTCTCAAACTGTCCTCCCACTACCTTCCTAAGGAAACTTGACCCTGCAAGCGAAAGCGGGACACTAGAGGATGAGATCCGCGAAAGGGACTAAAACGAACAGCGAGACGCGTGCTGAGTCGTACCTGCAGTGTTCAATGTACATAATACGACCCTTGCCTTCTCTAGTATTTTTTTCAACATTCTCTGGCCCTTCGGGCTGTCATTTACCCTGGGACACTGTGCCTCAATCGATTCGAAGGATACTTTGTCCAATGGGAGTTTCAACCAAGAAGCAAAGCCAAGTAACAGTTTGTCCTTCACAGTGAGTTTGTTTTCCAACAATGATTTGTCGAGCTGTAGCCAAGCCGCAAAGTCTGTCAGGAGCTCTGCGCTCTCTTGCGCCTTCCAGTACTTATCTCGAAATGTATTGAACCGACGTGATCTGTGAATGGGCGAGAGAAACTGTAGGGTCTCATCGCAGTTCTCGCCAAATACAACGACATTCTCAACATTGAAAATCGCTCGTCGTGTCAACACTTTGATCGCCACATTAGCCACGGCTGCATTTGAGGGTGCAACAACAAGGCCTTGCCCAATCGATGCAATCATCGAAGCCAAAGTCTGTGCATGCAAGTTTCACGGCATTTAAGATCAGCGTCAAGGAGAGCTTGAAGTAGGCGAACTAACCTGGCCAACTCACCATAGTTTTGCCCGTCCCTGGTGGTCCATGTACAAGAAAGAACCCACGAGTGAAACTTGGGCTGCAAAGGGTTGCCACAGCCTTTTTCTGGGCTCGATTGAGTGGCGCCGAATACAAATCAGGTTTTAATTGAAGTAGACTTGCATCGCTGGCTTCCACGAAGGCTTCGGCAGTTCTTTTCATGGCATAATCCATAAGGGTGGTAGTTGAAGGATGAGCGCTGAGACTCTCAAGTATGCGGCAAGTGCCGGAGAGGGAGGCGACCCGAAACAAGTGAAATGGTGGGTTGATGGGGTGGTATTGGCCATTTTCATCCAGCCACATCAAAAGCCCACCGGCTTTGTCGTTTCTCACACAAACACACAAATCGATGCCACCGCGTTCGAGGCGCAAGTCCATGATGAAGACATCAAAAATGTGAGGTGTATCTATTCTGCCTCGTGGGCGCTGCATCGCCTCTTTTAGCTCCTTTTGAAAGCCAGCGTTGAATTCCACCAATGCCATTTGACGCAGAGCGTGAAGATGTTCCTGTTGAAGGCAATTCCAATTGATTTGTAGGCCTGCACATGTCAGCTTATTCGAGGGTCCAAACACAACAGCGAGCAGATCTTCTGCAAAAGATGTTGCAGGAAGAGTGATTTCCGAGTCATCGAAAGAAGTCAGCGATACGGTATCAGCAGTAATTTCCTTGGAGTCAAGGACGGATTCACGCGCACTGCTCGTGGAGCTACGCTCATCGAACTCGTCCAAACCGAAGTTCTCAGCTCGCCACTGAATTCCGAAGCAAATCCTCCAGTGGGTCACTTCGCATTTTCCAGCACACACCCACGCCACTCCACAGACAGCACATTGCTTCATTGCATCACGTTTGCTTTTTACTCCACAAGTAATGCAATAGCTCGTGTTTTCCCTCTTGGACTTCTCCGAATCCAGCTGTCAGTGATGTGGAAACGAAGCGAAATCATTCGTGTGAGAGCTGCCCCTTGAGCTGTTCAATTTCTGACAATGGCATAACACTCACTTTGTTCATGGTATCGATGAGTGAGAGCTTAAAACTTTTGTTGTCTTCCACTTCTCGATAAACACATGAGGAATCTTCACTCGGCAGAAGCTTCGCGCTCGCAATGAGAGTGTCCAGGGCCCTAATATTGTAGTTCCAGAATTCATACAAGACGCCCAAAAACGATGAATACCCCTTGCCCGCTGGAATGCGTCGCCTGTAGTGGGGCGCGGGAAGCTTCAGGACATCGTCCATGTATTTCAATTCGGCCGGGCTGATGAATTCGTGGCATTTTCGTGAGTCAAGCGCCCGTTGATGCATCGAGGCGAGCATCTGCACGTGTTCATTGTCAACCCCAGACTCGTCAGCCTGTCGAAGCCACTGTGCACGAAGAGAGTTCAAAGTAAGAGTAACACAATAAAAGAATCAATCGTGCATTGTACAAGATACACTCTTACGGCATCAGCGGTGTTTGACACCAAATTGCCGCCCATCATGGCTTCTCGTAGAACGCTAAGCTGGTTCTGAATGTCTGGCACGGCACAGGAGTTTTCTCCTGCGTTGACTTCCGATGCTGAATAGAATGCTTGCGAGATGTCAGTAGTGCATTGGATGTCTGGCTTTCGACTACCAAAATCCCAGGGCTCATCTGGGCGAATCTGAGCAACGAGTTCTTTTTCAGATACTGCACAACAGTGGCGTAAAGGTTGGGGATTCAGTAACTCCATCGAAACGTGATGTCGCTGTTATACACCGGGCGGACCACTCACCAACAAAGAATTGGTCACCATCCAGATCTCCGCCCCCCAACATATCAGCCATGGGCCTGTCGCCTTTGCTACTAAATACTATGGCCTGGTCGAGGCAAGCGAAGGCATCTCCGGGCTTCGCGGGCACGGCATCAAACAGCTGAATGTCGCCCGAAAACACACAGGGCGATCGGAGCACGCACACCCGCCCGCGAATCCCGCCGTTGCACACCAACACCTGTTTCTCCTCCAGCACGCCGTACTCGTCAACAATGCCAAACATCACCGAGCAGCGCAAGCTCAGGTTCACTTTTTCTTTGTGGGCTACCAGAGACTCCTTCATTTGCTCCAGCTCAAATTCGGAGAAAGATTCGCCGTTCATCTTCATTCCATGTTCGAGCTGCATAGAAAAATAAGCAGGTTTGTCCGTATCAAATTTGTTGACATTCCATTGTTCGACTCGCGTTGTAGAACGGACTCACCACATTTTTCAGGTAGTCAAACTTATTCTCGCGATTCTGCAACTGAACGTCATATTCTAGGATTAAGTCTGCGCACGCACGATCCTGAAGGTTGTAAAACGTCTCGCATTTCACGCCGCGGTGATCCATGACCTGAAACAAAGCGCCGAGCTGGGTTTAGGTCGATTCGCAAACAGTTGAGCTTCTTCGAACTCCAAACTTACCATCAAAGCTTCCTTGAACAGCTTGTGGCTGCCCCCCACGAGAGTATGTGCGACCGCCTTCACCTCCAGGATGCGATGAGACGACCGAAATTTGATCTGGGAGGGCCTGATGCCTATGCCGTCGGCGGGTTCGAAATCCATTTTCAGGGACAGCATCCCCTTCACCCCGCCAATGCGTATCTGGGCCGCCCCCGGCGGGTCCTCCAGTCCCATCGCCGCTTGAATCTTCTGCGCGACCTCGATCCCCATCACTCCGCACCCGTCGGAGAACGCGTATCCGTTCCTGACGAGTTCTGTGAGTTAGTAGCACAAGTTTAGCATAGAGTCGCGATTAGTTTCGATCGAAAGTCAATTGGCGAAAGCTTCACAGCGCAACTCACCAGGTATTGTAACGATCTGATCCTCGGACAGGGCCACTATCGGCGCCGTCTGCGAGAAGGCCAGCCCGATGCGATCCCCCAATTTGCTCGGAAGCACCGGCCCAAGCTCCCCAACTCCAGCGAGCAATTGATCCCTAGATACTTCAAGTTCGGGCCTTTTTGTACTCATGTTCCGGCGGTGGTCCGAGAAGAGCCTGGGTGGGTGGGCGATTCGATGGTTGTTGGGTGTTGAGTGTCGATGCAAATACATCGTGGATTCCAATAATGATCATGTAGATCACGTCTTACCATACGCTCATGTCGATGCCAACTCCTGAAAATTGCCGATGGATCGAAAGCGATGAGTAGATGCCTAGATTGATGGGGGAAAGCAAAAGAGGGAGTCCTCTTGCTACCCGTGAGAGGGCGGATAGCCGGTCACAAGAAGAAGGCACCGATTTCGCATTGATCCTTCCATGACCACCTCCGACGCACGCCAAACGGCAGGGGCTCGCCCACACACTAGATCATTNTGGATTCCAATAACGGCCATATCAAGATCACGTCTTACCATACGCTCATGTCGATGCCAACTCCTGAAAATTACCGATGAATCGAAAGCGATGAGGAAAATGCCTAGATTGATGGGGAAAAGCAAAAGAGGAAGTCCTCTTGCTACCCGTGAGAGGTCGGATAGCAGACCACAAGAAGAGGCACCGATTTTGCATTGATCCTTCCTTGACGACCTCCGACGCACGCCAAACGGCAGGGGCTCGCCCAGACACTAGATCACTTGCTCGCTCACCTTTGTCGAACAGAAAGGCGTACTTCCTCCCGCAAACTTTCGGCCCCGCGGCCACCCAGTCCGCCAAGTCTTCCGCCACGTCGAAGCAGTCCGTGATCCGGCAGAACCGATCCCTGACGAGCCAGCCTCCCTCGCGCAAGGCCCTCCGACTCTGCGGCGCGTGGGAACGCGGCTTGTTGAACACGACCTCGTACGACGCTGGCACCAGCTCTCCGCCGGGGAGGAAGCGGCAGCTGTACTCGGCGTAGGGCCACAGGGCGCGTCGTTTTACGATCTCGACGTCGCCCGGGGCTCCGTCCGCGAGGTCCCGCTCGGCACCCCGGCACATCCTCTCGGCCCTGCGCAGCTGCTTTTCCACCCGACGCAGCGCATCAGCGACGTCTGTCCGTCCGAAGGGAGGACGTTCCAAATCGGAATCCGCGGCCGCGGCGGCGCGTTTCAAGTCGCCGAGCATGGGCGTCAACGCCCACGCGAACAGCTCGGACGGCGCGAGGCGATCCACGTCCGCGTCCGGCCAGTCGATCTCCAGCAGGGGGGGCGCGGCGTGGCGGACGAACGCCACGGCCGCCCGGCGCGCCGCGGCCGTCAGCTCCTCCCGCGCCGCGTCGGGGTCCCGGTCCTTCGGCGGCGCTCGGATCCTCTGCGCCTTCCCCGAGTCGTCGTCGGATTCGTTCTCGAACAGCGCGAGCTCCAGCGCGAACTTGACCGCGAAGGGCAGCGACCGCGCGAGGCGGCGCAGGGGCACCACCTCGACCGCCTCGTCGTCGCCTTCCTCCTCTGCGACCTGTGCCACATCCACGACCTCGAGTCCGTCCTCTCGCGCGCCGGCCGACGGCGATCGGAGCGACGCGAGGGGCACGAGGACCGGCTCGCCGTCGTCGTCCTCGTCTCCCACGATCGCGCGGAAGAGCGGATCGTCCCGCAGGGCGTCGAACCACACGGGGCGGTTCTTGCTCCGCGCGACGCGCCGAGGCGGGGGAGGAGGAGGAGGAGGCGCGGAGTCCGCCGAGCCGGGCGTCGCCGCCTCCTCGTCCCCGGCGTCGCTCTCTTTCGTCTCCTTCCCCATCTCCTCCCCCGTCCGCATCGTCCCGTCGCCTTCGTCCATTCCGTCGCCTTCGTCCCACGGCGCGGGGGCGTCGGGGGGCAGTCGCGGGGCGGGGCGCAGCTGGTCCGCTTTCGGGAGCGGGAGGCGTCGTCCCTCCTGGCGCGACGGCGCGCGGGGGGCGGGGGGCACACTGTAGACAGAGCAAAGGGATTTTTCGATAAATACGGTAACAGTTTT
>JALLPA010000712.1:0-13334 GCA_036939895.1 Thalassiosira exigua
TGATATGTAAAATCAAAAATCAAATAATTGATTTACCACACAAATAAAAATTATTCTGATTTTATCATAGTAAACAGAAACACTTTACTCATCATTTAGTTTTTGGTTACTACTAAATTGCACATTCTACTCGCAGTCACAAAGTTTCCAGTCAACCTTTTGTTTACTTGTAAAATGCAATGTTTAATCAATAGTCATCACAGGTAAGTAGTGACCTATGACTTTACATGTAAATTGAATTGTTCACAGAAAGTCGTAAGTGTACACCCCTGAGAATCATAGGTAGTCATTTGAGATAACTGACTTATGATCACTGAGCAATCTTAGGTGGGTTTCTGATGTACACCTCATCCATCTGGGAAGCAATATTCAAGGCTAAAGCAAACCACTTTTGCATTTTGAAGTGGGAATTAAACAAGTTTTCGTACCTACCAAAAGCCCCTACCCAGATATCATTTTGTACCGCTCGGCTGATATGCACGTATTAGTATTGGCCGAGCAGAACAAAAGATATCTGGACAAAATATTCTATGAAGGCCTGTATCCAGTTCCAGTTATGGTGAGACCAATCACCAGAAAAAAGACCTCTTACGCACCCCATGGTAGAAGTATACTTTGTGCACACGAATTGGTGACAACCGACGATAAACACAATCAACTCAAAGAGCATCCCACAGTGCTCGAACACCGACATTTGTACGATACCTTTATTGAGATATCATTTTGTACCGCTCAGCCAAAATGCGTGATTTGAGGGAGTAGTACATAATGATATCTCAATATCCACCCAACCTCTATCAATATACTCCGGTCACACCAGCCCATCCCTCTGATATAATACAAGATCATCTTCGGCAGCCTTACGAAGAGATACTGCTGACAGAACATCCACCCTGATGACTATCACAATAAGGTGGCGCTCCTTTTTGATTGACACTTTGCATGGAAATGAGACAGTTGGTAAATTCTAAATGTTCTCCCTTTTATACTCAGTCCCCAAATCCTGTACCCCAATGACAAAAATATTTAATTTAAGGTTTAATTGAATAGTTGTGCAATATCCTAACCTATCCCAGAATGTCTGCATGGACCAAAACCGTGCCTGAGGACTTCGATACTTGGCAACAGACAAGCGAGGGTGCAGTAGAGATAACTCTCTCCCATTACCAAGAAAATGTCAGTCAGCATCCCTCGCAGACCACAGTCCGCTTGCAATCGAGGTTTTGGGGTGGAATAGGAAGTGCAGACGCGACAAAATGTATGCTCACAAAGTGTGCAGGCCCAGGCTAGGACCGAGAGCGGACCTTGTGAGGCAACAAGGAATGCAGAAAATGCACGCCAAGCCAGCTAACTTGGAATACTTGTCGACGTCCGTAGAATGCAAGTGGTGTCAAATGATCAGTTTCAGCTTCTGCCTGCCATAAAAAATGGCATATTAAGCTATATTCCAACGCCCGGCTGAGATCCGGGGCACGAGTAATGAAATGTGCCTCCATGTCGATACAAAGTGCTTGCACTGCGTTGAGACTAGAACCTGATAGCCGACCTTCTTTTGCCCACGACTTGGATCTCTTTTTGGCCCATTCAAGCCTCCCTGGCTCGAGGGCCATATCCTACTAGGACCGCCTAACGTGCTGCATCCTTTCCGTGCACAACGTGCACGATTTCCACCCGGCGACCACAAGGGATGCCACCAAGCTGCTTCGTAGCTTGACATGGTTGCTGGGCGGGACTGGCACGTGTTCTCCCAATTGGGGTCCCCTGTGAGGTGGATATAGCCCCGATGTATTGCTGTGAGAGCAAGGCAGGTGTGTGAAAGCCTCCTGGAGTATCCAACCCTCAATTGGGTTTGCCGGTTAGGGTTAGGGTCCCTGTGCATGCCAGAGGGCCCTACACCAGCATGCAACTGTCTGATGCTGCCGCTGAAAAATCTTGCCTACGGCTGGTGTGGGCATTCTAACAAAAAATAGTACTTTTTATTGGTGCGGGAGGGAACCTCCATTAATGGTGCAGATGAATCAACTATGGTACAATCAGCATCTTCATCAGTGCAGGGGTACCAAATGTTGTACAATATGCAGTACATTCATCAGCACAGGGGTACACGCACATGTAGTTTTAGTTGTGGTAACTGCAATGGTGACCAGCGTAAAGTATCTGTAAGATTAGGCATAAATTGACATAAATATATTTTAAGTTTTCTACTACCACACAAACAAGTGTCAGTTATAGTGATACGATTCACATATGACGTTGTAGTTTTTCATCACATCCTAGTTGTTTTCAAGTCAAACAAATGCAATAGAAAGACAACCGCACTACATTACTTAGATATTACCTATGTTGTACCTCAGTTTAAGTTCTATCAGCGGGGTACCAAGAGCGGTAAGTTTGACGGGAGTTATATCTGTGGAACAAGCAGTATATTCATCGGTTCAGAGGTACCTGTTGTGGTTCCAGCAGTACCTTTTTTGGTACCTGTGTAACAACTTAAGTACTATCAACGCCTATCACCTCTCTCCTTTTATGATTGATTGACCGCTATTGCACCAACTTGATGAAATGAACACCAAAACAGTTCTCAACAACAGCATTGCTGGTGCACCTTTTGATTTGAGTGACAGTGACCTACAATGGTGAAGAAGTGTGATACAGGCATCACCTTCATTAACACGTCACTACACTACCTGTGAGACAAAAAGTAATACATTTATTGGTGCAGGGGTACCTCCATTAATGATGGAGGCTTAAAGGTAAAGATCTAACCAAAGAGAAAAGGTTGATTATCATATCTGGCTAGAGAAGAGGATGAATAAGGCCTTCCAATGAACAAATACTTAAAACATTGACTCATGCGATTGTGAATGTAAAGTAATGTCAGAGACAAAGTCTGACAGTATGAGGAGTACACAGCAATACAGTAGCTCCAATGGAATGGGTGGAGTCTTTCAAAATGTGTTTAAGAAATTGAAACTCTTGGTGTGCTGATGTAGAGGACATAATATTCTAGATGAGAGTGATTTTTTCATTTCTTCGGGCTGGAAATAAGAAGTGGTGAATGCTCCCCATAGATGGGATCTATGATAAGCAAAAGTTACCATGAATGATAGGAGTTCTTACATTGCAAGATTCAGCTAAGCTTATTTCAACTGTGGAGGTTTTTTCTTGTGCTATTTTAGTGATGTTATGAATGTGATTGTCCATTGCAATAGCATGAAGAGGAACAAAAATCCAAAGTAAATAGGTGGGATTTAGAGTTTACTCACTAGGGTTTCGTCAACATGTTTTTATGTTTCTCCTTGGCTCCAAAGGCTTTGTGATTGGATCAGGACATATTAAAATATATGCACAAAAATTGGATAAATTTATCCAGACTTATCTGACATAGAAAAATGGTCCATTGACCTGAGAGTATGCATCCATCGATTGGCGGTGAAATGGCACTCCTCAGACATTGTTCGAAGGAATGGATGCGGTTGCAGCGTAAGGCTGGGAGTCTATTCGCCTCGATACCGAACAAGGATATCAGAGACTGCCAAAGTAGACTGATCATGCTGAATGCATGCACAGTTGGGAGACCTCATGGAAAGGATGTATTGGGGCAACATTTGGGTGCGAGCCAGCAGCGTGTCGAACAGGCCCTAGCGGCACTCGCTGCGGGTTGTGGTTTTTCAGCTGAAAATAAACTAGCACCAGTTTGCCCGTTCGAAGCCATTGTGAAAATCAAATGACGGTTTGGTTTCTTCTTGCCTGTGCCGTGTACCCCAAGGCATCAACAAAGTTCTCGGCGTCGATAGGATACTCGTTGGTGAGGTGAGGAAGCTTGTCAGTGAAATCCTCGATGATGACAGGGTGAAATGAGGCTCAGTTTGGTCTAGTCATCGAAGCCATCTCTCTTGATGGCTGCATCACAGGAAGGCTGAAGGGAAGAGCAAGGAGCGAGAGGCCCGTTGAGAGGATCGAGTTGCGCGATATTGGGCGATCACCAACTTCCTAGCGATTTACCCGATCATGGATAAAAAAAGGGGGCTCGATCTAGCTCAATCAAAACTGTTTATTGGCATCAAGTACACATTTTAAAACATATTGGTGTCAAATTTTATTCGAAAGGGGCAATATTCGATGATTTTTTCATTTTTAAATTGAGAAGCAAGATGCAAAAGATCTCAATACCCTGCCGATAGACAATATGTATTCGAGAAGTCGATTACAGATAGGCAACCAAAATTGAATGGTGAACGGTTACACCCGTTATACTTTTTACATACTTTGCCCGTGCTTGAGGAGTGCGATTGAAACAAGTATTTAAAAGTTCGATATTGTGTACAATGAGAACCACTATTGTAACATTTTCACTCAAATAATTTAAGTGCTAGAAGGATACAAAGTATTTCCATGCACTTGCAAATGTGGGCTTGTGCCCAGCACAGAAACGCTTCCTTTTATCTCCTACCTGGAGACAAAAACGAAATTATTGTACAGTTTTCTGGTATTTTTTGTACGTTGGAATCGATTATAAGTATAAAAGTCATTTCAACTGACTAGAGGCAGCTGCCGCTGCTGCAGACACGGCAAAATTTCGATTCACTGACTACTCCTAACTAACTCTCACTTATCGACGAGTAGCGACAGGCTATCGCCCTGTCTGTACCACCAATTGCCGCGAAAAATGTTTTTTGTATGAGTTCCAGCGTGAATTCTACGAAGGAAATAGAAAAAAATAACCGAAATGTAAAAAATGACACGCTAGCGTCAGAAATAACTCGGAAAGCGTTTCAAAAACAATTGATTTGGGAACTGTATGGAGGAGTAGTGAGTACCGTATGGTACCTACGTATTGTAATACTCCTTGCAAAAAAAGCTGACGAAGTTGGATTGATATTAATTCCTATGTTGAAATGACTCGTCGGTGAGTTCTCATGTCGTAACAGGCATTCTCGTTACCTACGCCCATAAGTACATAATTCCTCCTCTTTCGTTCCCGCAATAGGAGTACCAAAGTAGATCGATTCCGACATATAAAAAGTACTAAAATACTAATGCCATGAGATTTGATTACGGATACTAGTACGTATATTGATGCACTTGCATTCGGGATCCACGGGAGCGATTCGCGCATGCATAGTTCGGAACAAGTAAATCTGAAAAGTAAGTACCAAATATATAGTTTCCAACGTACTGAGTAAAACATGTACAAAATATACCGATTCCAAAAGGATACACACAGATGTGGTTCAGATCCCAAAAGCGATTAATATTGGGGGGAGCCAGGCTATCGCCGTGTCTGATATGAAGTAAAATCATTCATTCACACACCCCAGTGCTCTTTGGTCTGAAAAGGGGGAGTTTCACCCTCGATGCTCACAACTGTACACCCGATGTCGTATCACCCTTTCTCATCGTGACACGTTCCCCTGTGAATCACACATGATCTCTCCTTAACCTTAAACGAAACCAAGGGTCTCATATTCCTTGAAAACACCCGCGAAATCTTCACTATCACACTCATCACAGTCTGAGTCGTCTTCGCCCAACAAACCATATGCAAGATTGATTTCTTCTCTTCCATCACAATTGCCCTTTGTCTGCTGGCGACATTTCATCTCTAATAGATTTTTACAGAGCATCACCGTATGTCCTTTTTCGCTGCAGAACCAGCACGTCATTTGATTGCCGTCCGTGCAATTTCTGGATTTATGCCCCAGCTTACCGCACGCGTGGCAGTCTCCCTTGAAGTTTATATTGCCGGTTGATGTGTTATCTTCGGGGTTGCCACTAGATCCTTGTGCAAATCTAAAGAAAGTTCACCGCTGCATAGCTTGAAGTTTCTGACTTGATGGCCACAATTAAAAAATGAACTCCCCTTGAATTTTCTTGTTCCTTTCGTTCTTTTTCAGTCGCTCAAATCGGAGTGCGACTTTCTCACGAATTTCATCTAGTGTGAGTTTGTCATCACATTTTGTTTCCAAACGGGTTTCTTGACCGTCAACAATGACGGCATATATCTCGTGAAGGTTATTTAGAATACGAACGATAAAGTCCCTCTCCAAAATCGCCAAAATAGGTTCAATATCCTCAATATCAACACGAATCCCTTCCGGCTCCTCAATCCAGTCCTCAGGATCATAACCGTCCTTTGTGAGTGTGCTGTTCCCAAATCGTTTCTTCAACCTCAATAAAGTGTTGATGGATTTCAAAAGGTCTCTTGCTTTCAATCTCTCCCACGCAATTTTGGATATGAAATACAACTTTCCCACAACTCTACAACGCATCAATGATCACGATGATATCCATGAATGCTCGCCGATTGAGTTCGGCGAGGGCCAAGATTTCCTTCTTATAATCTGACCGCTTGTCGCTAAAATAGCGCTGACTTCGCTTTTCTTGGGGATCTCATCAATTCCAGCCTTATTTTCAGTCGATTCCAATATTTTTTAGTATCCAGTATACCTGGTATTTGCACTATGTTTGTAATACCAACTGCTGAAGTCTCCCTTACTCCCGCTGAATGGGGTAACCTTAACTGTCTTCTCTTGCGTCACCTCTTATTTCTCCGCCATGGTTTTTGGCTTCAAGATCTCATCCAGACCTCCTTTGATTTTTCAGATCCGCCTGACCTAGTTACTGCATGCTAACTGCACCTTATTATCACGGTCTAACAAAAACCCCTTACGACCGGATAACTATGCCATGCTACCTCTGGCTAGCAAAACCACAATATTTACCACCAGCTAACAAAACCACACTCACCACTGGCTAGCGAAATCACGCAACTTCTAGTATTGCGAGACTGACAAAACCCGTGGACGTCTAACTCGATTAATTTGAGGTATTTTGTACCCACGTCACTCCGGAATGAAGCGCGGCGTGTCGTTTATAAACGTGTTAGAACACCCTATAGAAAGAACTGAGTACGAGATAGTTTATACCTTCAGCCAGAAGTCTAAAATGTGGCCAATATCGAAGACTGATGCTTAATCACTTTGCGATGATGTCGATTCGAGTTTTATGAGACGAAGAGTTGTCTCTCTATACTTATGCGTTCGCATCACTTAACGCCCACGTTTTGTACCAGGATCTACGGTAACCTTCGTAGAATAGTGCTCACGCAAACTCCATATAACAGAACTCCATAATCCATATTACGCTAGTCTTGCAAGCATACTATTCCTGTAAGTAGACGGTCTCTACTCCGATCAATGATGTCATCCTTGCTGTCTTGATACAACACCCCGATTCCTGCATATCCGAATATTCGAATCTTTGAATCTTCCTGTTCTCATCTTTGTATCTATTCCTATCATACACCGCTTTGTATCTAATCGCATAAACAGCGATCAATACTCGCTAAGCTCCAAGCTTCGTCTTGACTACAGAGCTTCTTAACAATTCATTGCATCGGTTCTTGACATAGTCAAAGAGGTGTTCCCTCAATCCAAGGGACGATGATGAAATATTCCGAAGTTTCACGGACTCACTAAGTTTAAATTCATCTGCCTCTATGGATGTACAATCAATTTTTACAGTGGTCCTGTCAAATGTGGGCACAAAATTCTTGCTTGATGGGCTTGATGCCCAACATTTGGGCTCGCGAATATCTTAGGGTTTAGGAAAATATTGTTTTTTTGTTCGATTTTGAGCGCTTTCGAGTGGTTATCATAGTACAAAAGGAGAGAAGTATTTTTTGTTGGGGCTGAAAGAGCACAAAGCTAGGGGTAATGGAATGTACATATTTTAGGCAACTTTAATTGATGAATAAATAAATAAAATTAAGCCAGACATAGCTGCCTGTTCCCTTATAACCTGCTATTGTAATTATGAACAAAAAGAGGCAGTTTGTTAAACTTGCTTGTCTGCTTCAAACATTACGGATAATGTGTAAAATAAATAGGTTGAAAGAATAAATGAAAATCTTATAGTAACATCCATGTAGTTATATTCCTACAAAGAGACACAGATCGCACTCCCGGTGCCACTGGCATAAAGCACAGCCACTAGGTAGTTCTTGGTGTGGAGTAGATTAATCGATTTCGGTGTTGTGGCCGTCGATTTAGTACGGCTCCAATTCCAAAACGTCTAGCGGTAGGTGCGTTGTAAAGCCGTAGCTGGTGAGTACCGACTGGCCTCTTTCTCGTGCTGTACACTCGATAAGATATCTCTTCCGACAGTTGTTAAGAATATCATAAAGGTCTTGTTTTCTTTTTCAGGACCATGAAAGTATGTCCCCTACGGAATATCCAATCATATTGTGGTCCCCATAGTGTAGTAGGTCTCGTCTGCGGCGGCGGTATACAAGGAGTTGCGTCGTTAAGTGAGACTCCTCCGTCTGTGCCGCGTAACTGTCATTACTATGGAGGATATCGTTCCTTGTATCCCAGACCTTGTTGAACAGGTTCCAAACCTGTACAACCAGATATACAGATAGATCGAAGGGCGATCTTGTCTTTGGAGGTTTCCCATCCCTTCGGGGAGGGAGGTTGGGCTTCTTCCATGTTGCTTGGATGGAGTCGGCCCATTGTATGTGATGGTGTCCCCGGAGGATAGCAAAGGTGCCCAGGGTGTCTTGGCATTCCATTGCTTCCCAGGCTTCCTTGCACACAATTTGTTCCCGTTCTCGATTGGAGTGTGTTGCTCGTCGCAGTGCGTCGAGGAAGGCAATTGTGATGCCCGCAGGCAAAAAATAAATTGGTTGAATATGTTAACAAAACCTGACATGGGAAAATAAAATATTTTTTGAAATGAAGATTTTTTTACTAGTAAGTGAAACGTATTGCACGCCAATTGTTTATTGATGTAAACTTTGACGGTTAACAGTGGGACATATGTGGCTTCAAATGAGTCAGAACTACTGGATTAAATGCATTATTTTATTGAAAACAGTATTTTTCTGGGGTAGGCAGTTATTGGTTCTACCAAGGCAATGTATTGACATCATCTACCCATTAACGATTGGAACAGTCTTACGAAATTTATAATTAAACTTAGAATTTTGATCCATAACTTGAATGGCTATACCCATAAAGCTTAAGTGGTTACTCTTTGACCGGGGATGTATGTATATTATTCAAAATGTTTGAATCAAACATATTATTTCACTGCAAGCATTTTATTTATTGTGAAGTCAACTTAAATTTTCATTTTGGCTGTGAGTGGTTTTATCTTGACCATTTCAGGTTAGATCAATCTTGGGTGGGTTTCTGATGGATGTATACTAATTACTTGTAGGTGTACCAAATTCTATTTTTGGATACAAGGGACAAAGTTTGTTGGGCCTTCATGACATTCAGTCAGCCTTCAATGAGTAATTCCATGCCTATATAGCATGATCGAATCGGCTCATTTGTTCAGCCAGGATCAGCTAAGTAAGCCTACCTTTGCATTATAAAATGGCGTGCCCCATGACCATAAAAACAGTCATAGCTTCTGATGTGTTTGTAGATATTTATGGGATGCCCGGCTCATGATTGTTGAGCTTCGTTTCATGTCTACAAGACTCTATTGTGTCACCATGTGACCAAGAAGCCCTAAAGACCTAGCTCTCATATTCGAGCCAGGGGAGAACCAGACAAGACAAAGTCACAAAGTGAGTCCATCCCCAAATGGCCATTTGGGCTATGTTTCTTCATGACAATGAGTAAACATTGCTTTTAAGGCGTTTCAAACATTTGATGGGTGCCAGGGAAAAGTTGTTGGGCTTCCTTGGCTGTCTACCAGCCTATATTGCATCAATATCTTTGCCTAAAAGCCCGACTAAACCACCTCATTTTTTGAACCAGAAGGGTAGCCAACTGAGTTATTTTCTGTCTGCTAATTGGCATGACCTAGGAGAATGATGGACACCAATCATTCCAGGTGTACCAAATCCATTGCTAGATAGAACGAGCAAGTTTGTTGAGCTTTCATGATATTCAGTCAACCTTCAATGAATATTGTGAATAGCCTGATCAAATCAGCTCCTTGTTTCAGCCAGAATAAGCCAAATAAGCCTACTTCTGAATTGTAAAATGGAGTGTCCGTGACAATAAAAAGAAGCCATTTCTTCTTATATGTTTTCATCTATTTAGTGGATGTCAGGTTCATGAATGTTGAGCTTTCTTTCACGACTACAAGACTTCATTGTGTAACTCTGTTGTCAAACTGCCCTACGGACTTAGCTCGTTTTTGAGTCAAGGGAGAGCCAGCCAAGGCAAAGTGAGTCCATCTCCAAATGGCCATTTGGGCCATGTTTCTTCACGACAATGAGTGAGCATTGCTTTTAAGGTGTTTGAAAACATTTGATTGGTACCAGGGAATGTATGCTGGAATTCATTGGCTGTCTACTAGCATATGAAATAAATCTGATTTGCTTAAGAAAGCCTGACAAAGTTACATCTTTTCTTACCAGAAGGGTAGTCAGGTTGGTCATTTTCTGTATGCTAAATGGCATGACCTAGAAGAATGATGGACACCAATCACTTTTAGGTGTAATTATGACCACCAATTACTTCTATAGGTGTACCAAATATTTTGCTAAATGCAAGGAGTAAGTTTGTTGAGTTTAATGACATTCCGCCAACCTTCAATGAATAATCTGAATAGCCTGATCAAATCAGCTCATTGTCTTAGCCATAATCAGCTAAGTGAGCCTACTTTTTGCATTGTAAAATGATGTACCCCATGAAAATAAATGGCAGACATTACTTCTGATATGCTTTCATCCATTTAGTACATTCGGGGTCATGATTGTTGAGCCTTTTCATGTCAAATGCAAGACTCCATTGTGTAACTCTATGGTCAAACAGCCCTGGACCTAGCTCATGTTTGAGCTAGAAGAGGGCCAGCCAAGGCAAAGTGAGTCCATCTCCACATGGCCAACCGTATGTTTCTTCGTAGTAATTAGTACACATTGATTCTAAGGTATTTCAAAACATTTGATGGGTGCCAGGGAAAAGTTTGATAGCCTTCCTTGGCTGTCCAGCCTATTGCATCAAACATTGCCTAAAAGTCTGACTAAACTGCCTCGTTTTTCGACCAGAAGTAGAAGTGTGGATAATTGAGTCATTCTCTGTACGCTAAACAGCATGAACAAGAAGAATGGCGTACTGCACCAACACGTTTTAAATGTACCAACTCCTGAGCTGGATGCAAGGGGTAAGTTTTTGAGCTTTCGTGGTAATAAAAAAGCTTGAATGCATAATTATTTGCCGAAATAGCCTAATGGAATCATATCATTTTTTAGCCGGAACCAGTAAGCTGAGCCTGCTTTCGCATTGGAAAATATTGTGCCCCATGACAATAAAATTGAGTCATTGGTTATGAGGTGTTTCCAGATATTTTTGGTATGCCAGTCTCATCATTGTTGAGCTCCCTTTTATGTATACAAGACTGCATACCCATTACTCTGTGGCCAAACATCCCTGTAGACCTAGCCCATCTTTGAATCAGGGAAGCGCCAGCCAAGACAAAGCGAGTCCATCTCCACATGACCAATCGTATGTTTCTTTGCAGTAACGAGTCCCCTTGCTTTTATGGTATTTCAAAGTATTTGATGGGTGCCAGGGAAAAGTTTGCTAGGCTTCCTTGGCTGTCTACCAGCCTATATTGCATCAATCTTTGCCTGAAAGTCTGCCTAAACTACCTTATTTTTTGACCAGAAGGGTAGCCAAGTGAATCATTTTCTGTATGCTAATTGGCATGACCTCCTAGGGAAATGATGAGCGCCAATTACTTGTATTTACGCCAAACCCTATTTCTTCATACACTGGGCAAGTTCTGTGAGCTTTTATTACATTCAGTCAAATTTTGAACAGCACGTTCCAATTAGCTCATTTTCAGTCAGAATGAGCCATGTAAGGCTACTTTTGCATTGTAAAATGATGTGCCCCATGACAATAACAGGCATACATTGCTTCTGATGTGTTTCTAAACATGTCTTGGGTGCCGGGTTTTTTTCTTGTCTACAAGACTCTATTGTGTCACTCTGTGGCCAAACCTCCCTGTAGACCTAGTCCATATCTGAGTCAGGGGAGATCAAGCCAAGGCAAAGTGAGTACATCTCCACATGATCAATAGTATGTTTCTTCGGAGTAATGAGTACTCCTTGCTTTTAAGATATTTCAAAACATTTGATGGGTGCCAGGAAACTTTGCTGGGCTTCCTTGGCTGACTACCAGTCTATATTGCATCAATCTTTGCTAGAGAAAAACCTGACTACTCTACCTTATTTTTGACCAGAAGGGTAGCCATGTTAGTCATTTTCTGTATGCTAATTGGCATGACCTAGGAGATTGATGAGCACCAATTACTTTTAATTCTACTACATCCTATTTCTGGATACACTGGGCAAGTTCGGTGAGATTTCATGACATTCCGTCAATCTTGAATGCAATATTCTAAGCCTGAATGGCATGATCCAATCAGCTCATTTTTCAACCGTATTAAGCCAAGTAAGGCTTCTTTTGTATTGTAAAATGATGTGCCCCATGACAATAACATGCAGACATTGCTTCTGATGTGTATCTAAAGGTTTATGATTCTTGAGCTCCCTTTGACGTATACAAGACTCTATTGTGTCACTCTATGGTCAAAAATCCATGTAGATCTAGCTCATATCTGAGTCAGGGGAGAGCAAGCCAAGGCAAAGCGAGATTTGCCATTTGTATGTTTCTTTGTAGTAATTAGTACCCCTTGCTTTAAAGGTATCTCAAAACATTTGCTGGGTGCAAGGGAAAAGTTTGCTTGGCTTCAATGGCTGTCTAACAGCCTATATTGCATTAATATTTGCCTGAAAGCCTGTCTAAACTACCCTCTTTGACCAAAAGGGTGGCCAAGTGAGACATTCTCTGTGCGCTAAACAACATGACTTAGGAGAATGATGCATACCAACTACTTATAGGTGTTTTAACTTCTTTGCTGGATGCAAGGAGCAGGTTTGTTGAACTTTCGTGGCATTATAAAACCTTCGATGCATATTCTTTTCCTAATTAGCCCCACCCATTTAGCACATTTTAAGCCAGGATTGGCCAAGTAAGGCTACTTTGCATTGTAAAATGATGTGTCCCATGACAACAACAGCCAGCCATTGCATATGATGTGTTTCCTGATACTTCTGGTATAGGTATGTCAGGTTTATGGTTGTTGATCTTCCTTTTATCTACCAGACTCCATTTGGTCACTCTGTGGCCAAACAACCCTGTAGACCTAGCCCCCAACTCATGTTCCATCAAGGGAGGAGCCCTTTAAGGTCATGTGGGCCCATCTCAACACGACCAAACACATGCTTCTTCATGACAATGAGTAGAGGCGAGACTTTTTTAGACGGGACTTGACATATATCAAAATTCAGAGCCACCCAT
>JALLPA010000713.1:0-13330 GCA_036939895.1 Thalassiosira exigua
CTAGTCTACGAGCGTCCGTGACCTAGATCAGATGACCTGGGATGGGAACACATCTCATACCCAGTCCCAGATCAGACCAAAACCCACTGTACCAGGCGGATAGAAGAGCATCTTGAATAAAGGCAAGTCTGTGTGGAAGGTAAGGTATCGTACCAGGTTGGAAACTACTTTGAACCACTAACAATGAATGATTGCTGAACGTACTTACTACAAATATCAGGTATTTTGGGAATGAAAACCCTCTGGTGTCGCTCAGAGATTGTGACAAAGGTTTTCTCTAGGATGAAATTTGAAATTTAAATTAGATTTTTGATGTGTAGTGGGCGCGAGAACGCGAGGTCACCAGTCTCCAGTCTCTTCTCGTCCTCCTCGATGTGACCTCATTGGACGGCGAAGATCCTCCCAATGCTGAAGACTGTCGTTCCGTTTTGTCATCGCCCATCTGGTCGAGGAAGGAGCCACGGCTATAACAAAGACTACTGCGTCGTTGTGGTCACGGGTCACTGACTTGACGACTTCCATAAGAATCAGACGGTCCAAGGTTTTTGTGGCCGTCAACGATGGGCTGCTGTCAGCAGTATCTACCGCTGGTTTCAACGGCTTCAAACATATGGTCACAATTTTGTCGCTCAGGAAACATCCGTGGGACGGTATTAGTAGGAAACTCTCTCATTGTTCTATCTCTCTGGTGCATTCTCTGGCCCATGAGGAATCATCATTAGGCCAATATTTGGCTTCATCATGTGGGTGACCGCCAGCACTTCAACAATCCTTCTCAATTATCAAAGGCCAAAGACAGACTTGGCCTATTAACGGGCCTCTACGACATCAAAACAAGCAATACTTCCCATCAACTTGCAACTGAGATACAATTACTGCTACATCCCATGCCCCATTGGTATTGCCAACATCCCACGTAGCAGAACCATTGATTTGGATGAAGCTTCATTTTTTGTAGAGCCTGGCAATCATAGTTGTGGGAAGGCAACCATAGTTTGTCGTGTTAGAGAAGTTGGGCCTTACAGACATCACAGTGAGACACTCAACATTCTTACTGCAATTTCTGGATAGGAAGTAACACCTGACCACTCAGCAAGAAGGTGGATTCAGACTTGGAATGAAGAAAGCACTTTTATATAGTACTTTTTGATGTGTTGATGGGGCAGGGTATTCAGCAGATTTTTACGTTTTTACTATGGACAACCTCAACTCCCACATAAACATTCTAGTTCAGCAGCTGATTCACATGTATGGTCATGTGTGCATTTTTCCGGCACCTTACTATCCAGGCGACAGTCCAATTGAACGCGTTTTCAACACTGTTCAAACAGCACTCAGGCTTGTACAGTATTATCGGCTTGAAAATCCAGATGAAGCAAAGCAAGAATTTCTGGCTTGCAGCATAGGATCCGTATCGTCACTACTTATTTTGAACATGTAGAGATTATGTAATTGATAGTCTATGAAAATGAACGTATATTTCTATGAACTGGCACCTCAAAACGTTGTCCAGCATCATGTTGACCGCAGGCAAGTCTGTCTTCTTGTCACTCTTTGATGCTTGAATGACCAGCGCAGTCGTCAGCTGATGGCATTTCTCATTGTTGCCTACGAGCACGTGAACGCGAGCAGTTACCTTCTAGGATTCGTCTGTTTGCTCCAATGTGACTTTGTCCACATTGAAGATGTTTCCGGTTCCTGATTCTTAAAACGTCCGCTGAAGTGCATGTGGCACAAGCTTATCCACCAAAAAGTTCACGCCTCCAACATTATCGCGCTCCACGACTTCTACACTTGAATAAGCCGATCTAAATAATGGCTTCCACGGGGTTGTTCTGAACAGTTGATTGGATTGGAGTGCTCTTGATGGCCTTCAAAACATGACAGGTTGACACCTTCGAACAATTTTGGCTTGGCTGGTGGCTTAGTGTCCAAACATTCCAGTTCCTGATTTTCCAACGTGTTGTTGAGGGTCTCCAACAATATTTCCTCGGTGGAAGGTTACTTTCTCCTCGTGGGTGGCATGGCCGAGGGTTGGTTTAGAGGTGGACATGTCCGCGGGCGATCGGTCAGGATTGGAACTGTTACCAAAGGCTGATGTGTTGAGCCTGCAAACGTAGTAGCTGGAACAAAAGGTCCCATAGCCGCTGCAGCAACATATGCAGCAGCTATTGTAGGAGCTACACAGCAAAAGGAACCCAGGAAGTTAAAAAGTTGCCAGACATGGTCATTTTGACAAGACCATGAAATGAGCTCACCAGGGATCATGACCAGAGGTTGCTGGGCTGCTCCTCTGAATGAATTCTGTAAACGCAGCTGCTGCAGAAGCCATGGCTGCTGAAGCAACAGATGGTACTGCTGCTCTCTGTGGAGATTTTGCATGTATACAAAACATAGAATGTTCCATTTTCTTTGACACGAATCATGTCGTTTCATTGTGAGCTTCGTTGGAGCATCGCGCAATATGCCATTAACAATTGCGATTTTGCCGAAACGGTCTGTGGGCTGCGCACTGGGTCCAAATTGTCCCGAACATCTAAAATTGTCATCAGCATGGGTTTTCGTCTTTGTGGCCACCCTACGCGACCAGCAAGAAAGAAGATGACCCACCGCTGCTTTTCCTCGGCAGGGGAGGCATTGATGAGCGGCGGCCGGTCGCCGTTTCCAGCAATAATGACTGCCTGGACCTCTTCCTGCCACCCATCCCCCATCACAAATTCGACGAAAAGTGGAGAGAATTGATTGCGGGGGAAGGGTGATTACGACCCCCCTCAGCCAGGGGGATGTAGTAGGGAAACCTATTTTAAAAACAATCAACTGGGTGCGAGGGAGAGCAAAAGTTTGAGCAAAAAAGGGGCGGAATGCTGCCCAAAACAGCATTATTGGGGGGAGAGAATAGAAGGGAAGCAAATTGCAATTTTGGGAGCCAGGGGGCGAGGCACCGGTGAAAAGCGTGGGAGATGACACAACAATCAATGTGAAAACGATCATATGCAACAATTCACACGTAAAGTGGAATATAGAGGTCTACCAATGCAGAGATATCTTTCAATTTCCGCTGCTGTTGCTTTTGGCTTCAAACCCATTTGGAGCGAAACTCTAACTCAGCTTCGGAGCTTCAATTTAATTATTAACAAGAACAAAGTAATGTTCCTTATTAAATAATATGTTTATTCCTTTTACTTGTTCTTAGATGGCTGCTTCTGCAAAATGCAAGCTGTCTCAAACGAAGCGGACACGGTCATATCTATTCTTTGTTAAGTTTGTTTGTTCGTTCTGCCAATAGAGACGTTATGCGTTTGGGACGGATCGAAGCTTCAGCTGCTGCGTAGAAAATGTGACTCTCGGATGCTAAAATCTCTGGAAATTTTGGTATTACCTACGTAGGAACTCGTTGCCACGTTCACATTTAGATATCAAAAATGTAGTTGCGTGTGTGGCAAATGTGAAAATAATACGGTCCAACATAGTCAAAGCTAGTGATTTTTATTAGTGTTTTGAGTAAAGTCGGATCTGATACGTTCCAAATTTAGATCGTATGAATTAAAATCATTATTTTATCAAGAGGCAAGCTAGACAAAAATGTGAAAGATACTGTTTCATGTGAATCCAGTCACATATCCAGAACAAAGATATGATATCCCTACTCCCAGCCTTAACTTCCCATCAGCAGGAAGTTAACATACTTTTTCTACAGATTTCTACACAAGCTCTTAACTTCTGGACCCCCCTACGTAAAATTTTTACCTTAACTTCCCGGTTTCTACATCTTTACTTTTGTGTACGTAGAAAAATGCCACGGTGGTGCACATTTCAAATATTTACGCATCAGTTTCAGCTTCAAACTCACAATCCAGCAGATTACATAGTGTCTGTCAATGATAATATCTAATACATAAGCTCTCAAAAGTCAGAAACTCGGATTTAACATGCGACTGGCATCGCACCGTCATGACTCCAAAGATTGCCGTTTTAGTATTGTAGGCCAAACACTACTATAACACGTAGAAATTAGGTAGCCTTAACTTCCCTGCTAACTTCCCATGATGGGTTATGAGTCACCAAACCGCCAAATCCTTAACTTACAAATTGGAAGTTAAGCGGGAGTAGGGATATAGCACAAAAATGAAACATAAAAAGATATTATTCTGGGATCCTCACTCAATCCCCCTACCATTGGCTCTGAACATTGCATTAGCCCTGTTGATAGAACAAACACCTTCTGAAACCAAGACCGTGGATTATATTTCCACTGGATGTGCCTGTTAACCCCAAGGCTTTCCAGTAGAGCTGAAATGAGTATGGGGAAGTCGTTTTCCCGGCTGGGACGGTAATGGACACTTTGTTTACAAAGCAATTCTAGTACACGAACGTGATTTTTTGTACCTTATGGTCAACTTGTTACCATATTATCATGACCCTTTTGAGAGCAAAATGGCGTGACAGCCGTTCTCACATGTTCCTCAGCC
Source organism: Thalassiosira exigua (assembly GCA_036939895.1). Lineage (NCBI taxonomy): Eukaryota > Bacillariophyta > Thalassiosirophyceae > Thalassiosirales > Thalassiosiraceae > Thalassiosira > Thalassiosira exigua. Next base: position 4,470 of record JALLPA010000713.1, read on the forward strand.
AAAACATTGCACTATATCAAATTCGTTGGATGAAGAATATCGTTTTGTCGGAGCGCAAAGACTCGCTGCCTGGCAGCGAACAATATGCTGCCGGGCAGCGACTTTAGGAATTAAACTCTTGTATATAGTTTTGTACTAGTTCTGCCGTGACTCTACGGCGATTTACAACATATGACAATTTTCATATGCTTTGGTACAGCGTTTTATTCACATCAAATTATACTAATTCATATGCTCTTTTACAGGGAGAGGATATAAGATGAAACTTCATTGCGCACGCTTGGGTACAGCGATTTTTTTCATCCGGTCCCTGTTATATTTAATTGTTTTTCGTACCGATATACATACATTGTCGTATTCCTACAAAAGCGGAGACACCACACTAAATGGCACGACCACGAAAAACCAACGGCTAAGAGCGAAGAGGCGCGAAGCACACTATCACCATGGCGTTCGTCGTCGGACAAACGGTTCCACTTGCGGTGCCTCTATCGGGTCAAACCCGATGGAGGCACCGTGGATCAATGCCCGACGATGTCAGCGCCGGACCCTATCCGGCGATCCCGGATCCTCGGCGTCTTGGCCAAGCCAGAACCTGCCCCCCCCCTGCGACGCTGGGTGGGCGTGCCCGGAGGCCTTCTGCTGGAGGTAAGCCGGACTGTCTAGCTCGGCGGACACGGCTCCCCGGCCAAGCCCTTGACCCGAATCCCCGGGCGGCATCAATGGTGCTTCAGGGACGCCAAGGGTGCCGCCCCTAAGGGGGTCAGGGCGGCGGCAGAGCCAGTTAACTTAAATATTTTTAGTTTACTAGTAGTTACCTAGTTAAAATTAGCCCACCGGCTCCCCGCCCGAAACGACCCCTCCTGCGTTGTCCATGACACTCCCCCCTCCAAGGCCCGATCTGCATCCTCGATTGGCATCCTTGGCGCCACAGGGACGCCAAGGATGCCGCTCTTGAGCGGGGTGGGGCGGCGGCAGAGCCCCCTTTGGTCGCCTCCCCGCCCATCGCCGGGACAATTATACCCCCCGACGGGGACCCCCTGTTGGCGACCTTCCCGGGCCTTGTTGGCGCCCAAACGATACTCTGCAGCCCTCCAGGTTGTGGGGGAGCGAACCATATCGTTTCGGCACCAACAGGGACCAGGAGGGATACGGAGATGGTGGACCACCAGGATTTGCTGCTGGGCAGACCACCACTGGGGTCAGTCGCAGTTGGCTCGTTTGGGGTTAATTTTGAAGTTAGGAGGCCCCCAGGATACGAAACAAAAGCTGAAAAGCAGTTGAATCGCTTGCTTCAATCGGGGGGTAATTTCATTTAAAGGGGGGATACCAATACCAATTTGGAGGACAAGTTGAAAAACGCTGCCCATCAGCGTAAAAATGGGTGTGCTCCGACAAAACGATAACGCATATTTGTCTAGTAATATAATGAGTTCTATAGTTTAACAGGTTTTTAGCACGAACATGGTCGCCCCCCTCCTATCTAGCCAAAATAGAGTCGTAGCGTTGGCAATTGCTGACCTCATTTAAGCCCCATCCATGAAATTATGCACGATACTAGTGGAATTACTGGGATTATGCTTCCGTCATTACTCCTGCAGATTGAATTCTCCTCAAAAATAAAACTTACCTAGATGGCATCCATTCGAAACGCCACATCATCTATGTCGGCAGTGACATCTTGGTGCAACATAGGGGAGCAAACGCTCCGAAGGCACCCACTCCCTTTACCATGTTCACAAGGGAGGTGGGTGAGCGGGGAGGCTACAAATAGTTCAATTTTAACACACTATGATGTTATAGATCACTGTAATAATTATTTTTTACCTAATTATAATAAGTTCTTTCGTGTTCTGCAAGTTTCAATGGCTGCTCTTTATTAGTCTAATGGCGGCCCACTGCATCGGATCGATAACCACGGTTATGGGCTATCAATCTTTATGGAAGGTGAGGCGCTGGGAGCACCACCAGGCTGCATACTTCGAAAATTCAAAAAATCGAAAACCTTGCGATGCGCGCTCCGCGCGCTATGGGTAGTGACAATCCACCAGTGGCTCCTTTTCCATGCGCCTGCCTTATATGGATACCAATGCTGCTGACCCCATCGTTGAATCCCCTCTCTCATGAGTCGTCAGGTATGTTGTGTTTCTGTGCATCAGGGCAGTTTGCTACCTACCTATGGTAGCCCGGACAAAAATCATCACAGGAGCACCACCCATATTTCAATGGCTCAGATCAGTTTGACGCCCCATCTCCTCAGATGATGGCATTCAATGGCTTGCACACAATCTATATCAAGTGAGGAAGCCAGACAATTCAGCATCTTTGAGGAGAAGAGCTTGCAGGGGTGTGCACTAAATGCAATGGTCATCAATATAGGCTAACAAAATAGTTAGACCCACAATCACCCCAGGGCAATTTTACACCTTACATAGCGCGTGTCCCAGCCAGAAAAACTTTCCCTACGAAAGAGTAATGCTAAGTGACAGCAACTGAATCCAGTATGGTTCATTATACAATGCACTGGGAGGGACATTCCTGTGCGAAAGAAATTACTACCATATCTTGGCTGATCCTCTTGATTCCCTACACCACGTACACACAATGCTGGTGTGCGCAACCCTTTATTCCTCTCCTAATGTAGCATCATAGACGGGTGCTCTCCTGCTTAGAGAACAAACATTTTACATGCTAACCCTCCTCACTTACACTTACTAGGTAAATCCAATATTTCCTCGGTGCACATTTGGCTTTGACCTAGCCCACTGTGGGGGAGGAATTCTGAGCTATTCACATTCGCTAAAATGGGACAAAATTATTCGCCCATTTTGTCTAGGTAGTTATAAAAAGAACAAATGCAAATTCCTGCGAAATTTGGACTATTTACTACACGTCAAGCATCATTTGACCGCATGTTTTACTTAAACAATTATCTCTTTTTAACGATTGTTAATGAAAGTTTAGGGAAATTAAGGGTATAGCTCGTTCTACGTGGAATCTAGTATACTTCTACAGAGGAATTCGATTTGCCTCCGCCTCACAGCTCCAAAGACCATAGCGGCACCCCCTGCCGGGCTCGTTGGAGTCCATAGGGCCCTGCCCGGCGTTTCCTCTGCCAAAATACTGTCGGGGACATCCTCTTCTTTGTTTCCCGATGCTGTGATGTGTTTGGTTTGTCATGGCGGCTTTACAATGCTCGATTCCCGAGGATTGATCTTTGCCACGTCGATGTCGAGGCCTGAGGCGGAGAATCCCTCGCCACACAGCCTATTCATCCATTGCTCATGTGAAGGGATTTGCCTGTCAAGCGATGATGGGTCAAAACCAACTGGACGTGTAGGGGCTGCTTCGGATGGAGAATAGAGAAAGCACTGAATCTGAATCACTTTTTTGCACTGGATCTTGATAGTGGCATCAGTGCGATGGAGTTTGCGTCGGCGGTGTCTGGTTTTTAGGTTTCGGGTGCACTCCAGGTGGAGAAAGATAACATTGTAGTCAACTGGGTTCACTGACCGACAACGTCGGTGATGGCTTATAGCTCAAGTCGGAGGGGCCCACACTGTCAGATATCTCCAGTGATTTAAGGGGCATCGAATCAAGCGATCTCAGCGATGCTAACCTTTAACCTTTATAGATGCGGTGGTCCTGCACGACGGCATCAAAGATGGACTTATTGACATGACAGCTTCAATGGAGGCCTCGTAGTATGTGATGTCATAAAATTACCGACCCAGAATAATTGGATTTCAGAGGATGGCCTTTTTAGATGAAATGGTGGGTACCATTGGAAAGATCAACCCCAAGTTAGTCACCCAGCATCATTTGATCATTAGTGTAGCCCTCAATCCTGCCAAGTTACGAGGCTCCAACCATCTCAGCACCCACCATATATCATTTGAGGACCCACCCACCAGATTGCGCCCAATATTACGAGCAGCCGTTATCGACCCCCCCCCCCACCACCACCAATCACGGGCGACGCCTTCGGGCTCAAATTGAAGTCCACCCATCACTGAACAAGGGGCAGGGACAAAAGCTTTGGTTCGTGCTGCTACTGTGCAGCAATCCTACTGGCAATAGACAATGCGCCGTGACGGCGCGTCAACTGTGACCTTCGAGGGTGCTTCACATCTGCCACAACCACAGTCGTTGCCGCCAGGCAATGAAGACCCCCCCCCCCCCGGCACTCTGTCCAAGGGACTGTGACATTGGTTGGGCACTGCAGTCCACTGACAGCCGCTGGGGGCCGATGGCCGGCACAGGTAGGGGGAGGCCATGATTTGTTTGTCGTGATGCCGCCGCACAAACGACCGCAGTCCATTGGTCATCGGCCGCCATTTGATCAAAAACCTGTTGACGATAAATTTTATCTCTAGCTACGCAGTAGGTATTTACCTAGAGAGAAACACAGGTGGTTGTTTGTTGGCGATGAGTATTGGTACATAACAATTACCGTAGTTAAAAGATTTAATGATTCTTGAAATCAGCTGATTCTGGCCTCTCTCTGATTTTAATTAACAATTCGATGATTTTGGAAGTAGATGATTAAGTTTTGTGCTGATTTGGCTGAGTTACGTCTTAAGCTATGAGAGCGAGCGAGAGATCTTTCGCCGCTTTTGGCGGAGATACGTTGGAATGTGTAGCTTTTTCATACAAAATCTGACAAATCTTCCAAAGATAGAAGGCGATAGTTCTTCAGTAAATCAGTGAGGAATGCCAGAACCGTCGTCCGTTGATCCTTTACATGGATGAGGGGGATAAGGTTGAGAATGACGTTGAATAAATTCCAAGACCGAGCAGGAGCAGGAGCCGGTGGGGGAGGGGTAGCCGGGAGTTTTTTTTTAACAATTACAGCATTAAGAATTAGCTGATTCGAGTACATCACCAATTAAGGGCTATTTGCTGATTTGGGGGGTGCCCAAGAATCATTTAATCTTTTAACTACAGTAGAATGACAGGTTTTAAAAATGACGTTTTTAGCCATTTTTGTGCTCAACCATCAATCGAGGCCAATGCGTCAACTTTGATGGTGTCGTTCTTGACGCCTACCTCAAACCAAAAGGTGAAAAGGGTATCGGTGTGTTCCTATCTAATGAACCCGTCTACCATTCATGTGCACTGGATCTTCAGATTTGAGGTTGGGTGGGGGGTTATCTGTTCGCAAAAAAACATGTGTTATGGTGGGTCTACCCACCACATTATTTTGTTTCGAACTGAAGTGAGATCAGTTTTCATTCAGCTAGGGTAGTGACTAGAGTGAGTCGTGCCACGTAAGCGCCGTATGTATCTGTGACGATCCTTCGGATCTTTTCAATCTTCGTGTCATCAAAACTTATTTAGGAAGAATAAATAGAATGCATACGCCAACGGTGGCCAATGTTTCAAATCAGATTCCTCCAACGAAGCTTAAAAATGGCTTTCCAACGACGATCCACCGCTTGTCGCGTTCGATCATTTTTTATGCATCATCACTCGATCGTACTATCGCGGCGGCAACAACATTACAGACACAGAAACGATACGACCAAGAATACGACCATGGCGGCGTCCGTCCTAAACACCCTCGGAAAATTTTCGGACGAGCCCCTCCCCGCTACTCTCGTCGCCCTGGGGGGATTGGTGGTCCTCAAGTTCGCTTTGGGGGTGAGATCGCGACGACAACCCCGCGTGCTGTCGCTGTCGCTGTTGCCGTCGGAGTTTGCGCAGTCGTGTCCGAGTTGCCGCTGAGCTCAGCCCCGCCTTCTCCTCCTCTGTTCGTTTCAGCTCCTGGGAACGTTTTACCGGTATCAGCTCCGCCCCTCGGTCAAGCTGACCAAGTGTGGCAAATATGCCGTCGTCACCGGCGCGACCGACGGGATCGGGAAGGCCTATTCCCTGGCGCTGGCGAAGCGGGGGATGTCGCTGGTCCTCATCTCCCGGACGGAATCGAAGTTGAAGGCCGTGGCCGAGGAAATCGACGCCAAGGGCTACGGCTACAAGGGCGTGGAGAAGACGAAATATATCGTGTGCGACTACTCAAACTTCGACGAGGAGGCGCGCGCCCGGGTCGCGAAGGAATTGGAGGGCCTCGACATCGGCGTCCTGATCAACAACGTCGGCCAGAGCTACCGCTACCCCCGCTTCTTCCACGAGCTGCCCGCGGAGGAGGTTCAGGCCATGATCGAGATGAACGTCAACTCCACTGTTTGGATGACCAAGATGGTGATCGACGGCATGGTTGAGCGCAAGCGGGGGGCGATTGTGAACCTCTCGTCCGGGAGCGCGGACCACACCATGCCTCTCCTGGCCGAGTACGGCGCGGCGAAGATGTTTGTGGAGCGGTTCTCGGAGAGTCTGGATGCAGAGTATCGGGGAAGGGGGGTGCGGGTGCAGTGCCAAATCCCTTTTTATGTGGCGACTAAGCTGGCGAAGCTTCGGAAGAGTCTGACTGTGCCGACCGCCGAGGCTTACGTGTGGATGAGCATGCGGTGGCTGGGCCGTGGGGGAGTGGTGCAACCGGTGAGGTCCTCTTTTTGTCTTTGTTTAGCACTGGCTATCTTCGCTGTATCCATGTTCCTATTTTTGATCTCTTATCTAAAATGGTTCTTGTGCTCAACCTAACTTGGCGGCAATTGTCCAGTTCTGGCTTCACAACCTCCAGACATGGGTGATGAGTTCCCTTCCCACCTTTATCGTTGATAAGGCCGTGATGAGCATGCACGCTGGAATCCGCAAGCGGGGGCTGAAGAAGGACGCTCGGATTGCTGCGGAAGGAAAGAAGGAATGACTGCGGGCTAGAATTTCGGGGGAGAAATCAGCCCTGGTGGAAAACAGCCCATTGTTAGCTTAGTGGAAAACAACCCATGTTGGACTAGTATGCTGCCTTCATTGAATGTCAATAGGAGAACTAGGAATTGAGCCAATGTGGAGTTTCGCAATGTTGGAAATATGCAACACGACAAAGATGTGGATCTTGTTGCTGACAATGTGCTATGTAACGAAGGTGGCGGATCCAGCATTCAATAAACAATTGATTTGCCATGCCTACGTAAAGCCTTGTCAACTATCTAGATATTGTCTAGGTACCTACCTTCTTGTTGCCAATTGCACAGCTACGGGTGGTGATTCTAGTTAAGCCACTAACTGAAAATGTAAAGGTTAATTTAATTGAGTTCCAAGAGTTGATAAGAAGTGTTTTTATCAGTCAGGTAGTGGTTGGACCCCCTTTGGCGCCTCCTCTGGCTTATCCTCGAGCCCTCGGATACCTTGTTGTGGCCTGTTTTGACCGAGTTCTGATCCCATTTGGAAATTCACTAGGTCTGACTTTGGATGAGGCCCTCTCGGAGGTCCCATTACCAATCAATGCCCCACACTCAGGTTGGACCAAGAACCTAGTTGTGGAGACATTCCTAGTGTGGGGCATTGTTTCGTCATCATTAATGACGAGGCAGCTGTTGCGGTGGGCCCTTCGGGCCCATAATCGGGCGCCGCGATGCGGACGAGGCCGCTGGTGCGACATGGCCCTCCAGCCCGGACCTTGGCGAGGCAACGGGGGAGTGGCCGCTGGCGTGACGTGGCCTACGAGCCCAGTCAGGGTATCGCAACGCGGACGAGGTGGCTAGTGCGGCGGGCCCTTCGAGCCGTTGTGGCGGGCCCTTCGAGTCCGGGATTGGCGTCGCGACGCGGACGAGACCGCTGCCGTCTTGCCCAGGACCAATCGTTGTGACGGGCACATCTTGGAGCTCCGTACCGGGCGTCGCGACGCGGATCAGGCCGCTGGAACGGCATAGCCTTTGAGTCCGGGACTGGGCGTCGCAAGGAGGACGAGGCCCCCTGGCGCAGCGTGGCGTTGGAGCCCGGGCGAGGTCGCTGCGCGGTGAGACGTTTGAGTCCGGAACCGGGCGTCACGACCTCGTCTGATATTTTGGTCTGGGGCCGGGCGTTTTGAAGGGCACGTGGTCGCTGGCACGGCAGGGCCCTCCAGACCAAACCAGGGAGCCTTACGGGAACGAGGCCGCTGGCGCATTGGGGCCCTCGGATGGAACCGGATGAGGCCGCCAGGGGGGGACCACGACAATCAACAAGGTATTTATCTTTCTTTTATGAACTGGTTTTAAAGTTGTTATTCAGGATTCAGGGCCTTTGGGGGCGGGAATGAAGGGGAGAGGGCGTGGGTAGTATGAGTATTTTCTTTTTTGGCCGTAGCTTTAAATAAGATTAACTCTAGCATATTGTCATTTTAAGGTTAATTTGAGGGGAGCATTCTGGAGGAGCATTGTCTGAAAGGGAGCAATTTTATAAAATACCGAGCAACGAACGTCCCAGCCGAGGGCGGGAGGGAGGGGACGAGTGAGCGAGGAGGGGCGGTGAGGGATGCTTGGCCGGGGACGTGGAAAGGGGACGAGGGAAGAGGGGCGGTGAGCCAACGGCAAGCAAGCGGATCAGCCGGTGACGAAGGAAGGCCTGCCTCGGAGGCAGGGACATGCAGATGCAGGGTAGATAGAAGTACACACAGAATCGGCACAGGGTTGGGATGGGGCGGGCGGGCGGACGAAAGAATATAGCACATAGAGTTTTTCTTGTAAATTTAAATGTTGATGATTCAAATAATATGCAACGTAGAAGTAAAATAGAGTGACCGTTGCAACCAATGCGCAGGATGCTGGAGGCACGTTGGTGCATACACTGGTGCGGCGCTAGGTGCATTCGTAGTGTATGTAAAAAAAGGTTCGTAGTGTATGCAGCGCAATTGTTTCCACTTTAATGAGTGAAAAGTATTGTGTAAGCATATGTCCTATTTTACGTGCGTAGTGCATGTTCAGGTACGTAGTTAGTGCCTGCCCGGGGGGTACTGATGACCCCATACGGCATATATAGATCGG
>JALLPA010000714.1:0-15001 GCA_036939895.1 Thalassiosira exigua
TTCTTCGCGATCGTTCCAAAATGAAATTGCTAGACGACTACCTTGCTGTTGAAGCTGAGGAGATGGGCGTCTCTTGAGGAATGTCTGATCGGAATATCGCTCGTGACCGCCGAAACTTTATTCGATGACCTTTGGCGAGGTCAGTAACGTTGTTAGTGCAGAGGCGGAGGCCTTGGTCGCCGAGAACGGCTCGCGTCGCCGTTTGCACGGGGCCTGCCGTGCCGTGCGGTCCACATTACAACGCACGACGGCCCCTCTTCCAGCCAGAGAAGGCTATGTACCATAAATATGTTCTAACTCCGCCGTTTTGGCCTGCTCGGGACGTTTCAGTTGCCCGGCAATGCGCTCGATCTCGGCCCAACATGGTTGTGTGTGAAAGTTCTTGTCGCAATAACGGCTAAGAAGTGGGGTTGTACCTCTCCCTAACTCTTGAATTTCGTGCGCTGGAGCAATGATTTCCGTAAGGTGCACGTTCGCTGTACGCGTTGAAAGCTTCCGTTCGAAAGAAATCGAATCTTGAGAGCTCAGACGTGATTTGAACGCCCCCTGTCTCACCATTCACTGCTCTCTCTAAACGAAAGCCATTTTAGTAAACGACTACTTCTTGCACTCTAGCGCTTAACGATTAGATACGATCGGCATCATATTCATCTCTCTTCTCGCTCATATTCATATCTCTCTTCTCACTCGAGCGAACTTGTCCGCGCGGGGAAACATTCCTTGCATTCGAAGCGTGCCTCAGCGCTGGAGCGAACATTCCACCAAGGTGCTCACACGGCTCCGTCAGCCAACCATTCCAGACGTCGTGTCGCTTCGAAAAAGGCATAAGCGATACCTCTCCAAGCTAACGCCTCAATGGAGGCTCGGGCGAGCGTACGTCTGTCGAGTGTAATTCGGCCGCATTCGTATTGTCCGTCAGCCTTAGCGTCGTTCGATTGTTTGCTTTAGGTCTAGCTTCCGCTGGGCCAGAAGTCAAGATACTTAGCAAAACAAAGTACTTAGAGTTTCGAGTATGACATCTAAGCTTTGAGTTTACTCGAGCTCGAACGAACGTCCATCGTTCCGTGCAGGCCATTTTTGGCCTCCTACTCCAGCTTTCGCGACCGCTTCAAGCTTGAATGCGGTTCAGCTCGAAAGTGCCTGGTCATGATATGATGCGAACGTCGACTGAGCCTACTCGCTACTTGGACCTGAAATCTTTCAGATGTACCGCTGGAAAAGTATGTATCGTACTTCATTAGAGCTTTCGATCCTTACGAGCATAAGGACTGCCCGAAAGGCATAGGTACTCGAGCGCAACACTTCGATTCGTACCTAATCTTGCCTTGATTTTCGTACTAAGACATCAATTACATACTTGCTACATCGTCAGGTGTTACAGGCCAGATCCGCTTAACGATAGACCATCTCTCCCAGGCTCTCGCCTGAGCTCATCGCTCGTCGCCCACGCAAGAACAACAGCCACTCGAACTCGAACAATCTTGCCCGCGCCAGCACCCGTCTCTTTTCAAAATCCAAACTGGGCGGGGCTTCCGCCACTGCACAAACAGCGTTTCCGGCTATCTTAGCCATTAAGAAATGAAGTTCCGGCGTCTCCTGCCGAACGGCCGCGATCATTCGATCGCGAATGAGTAAGTTCCGCTCGACCCGATCGTCAAACCCGATCGTCATGGTGAGTCCTAGAAAATTATTTTGGAATGTTCGAAAAGAGAGTGCGGATGCGGAATTTTCGTTATAATTTTACGAGCTGGCTACGTGACGGTCTGGTAACTGTAAATTTATGTACTGTGGCTAAGAGTAGACATTCAGGGCTGTGATTAGCAGATATGAGTGCCTAACTACACTGTCCACAAGGGACCAGAAGATGATAACTGAACCTTTTCATGTCTCTTTTCTCTAGTTTGTTTTGCTCCACGATAGGACGTACAATATATGGAACCAGATTCATAGCACATAAGTATAAACCCAACCCATGCATTATTCAAGTCTCGTCTCAGCTTCACCTAGACTTGTAATCACTTCTTCGAGAGCATCTCCCATTTCTCTGAGGCGAGCATCCCACACAGGATCAACGACTTCACACTCATCCTTGCTCCTGTACAGGCACACCGAGTACAAGTAGATCGATTCTGTCAACGCCCCAACAATCACTGTGCCGAACGACCTACGGAACCACAGGACACGATTCGTTGGCGTGTCGAAGTTTGCCCTGGCCAAGTTAACGTAGGTGTCGAGGAAATAATTTTTCGCCTTTCCACTCAACCGCTGGCACTCCAGACAGGAATAAGAATAAAGTACTTGGAAGATGTTGTATGGAGAGTAGTCGCCATTGCACGTGTCCCGGAATTTCTCTTCGTATCTGGCCCTAGATTGCGGCGAGTGCGATCTATCCATGTAGCCCTTGTAAGACAACGAGTAGGACGAGGTAATTGTGATATTTGTCAGCTTGTCTACAACAAAATATGCGAGCCGTCACGAACGTGAAGGCACCACTCACCTGGTAATCGCCGCGTAGGTTAATGTTCAGGCGGAATGTGATCCAATCGTCAAGCTCTTGTTGGGCAAACTCCTCCTCAATGACGAGCTTAATCTCTTCGAAACCGTCTTTGATCTGTGCTTGGATGCCGTCCAAATGACTGTCAATCTGGTCGAACCTATCGAACACCTCGTCGAACAAAGCTTCGTTGTTGTTGTACCTGGGGGTCGAGGACTCGCGATCGTCGTTCCCAAAGATGGAGAACAGCAGGCTCCCGACCTCGGACATGTCCGCAACGGTGGACAGCGCGTTTCCCGCGCGGGATCCGCGCGTGAACAACTTCACGAACGATCGCCCTCCCGTGGACACGGCGCCGGCCATGAGTCGAAACCCCGACGCCAAGAGCGGGAATATGAGCCGGCGCCGACGGCTCGGATCCGCCCCCCGGACGTACTCCACCAGGCCGAGGCGGACGCCCTCCAGTGCGTCGGCCGCGTCCTCCAAGCCGGAGGTCAGGGCCTCTTCCTCCACGCCGCACGGGTCCTCGACCTCTCCGAAGTCGACGACCATCTTAATCGTTGCGGATCCGGAAGGCTGCGCGAACTGGAACTCCCGCTTCTCGCACAGGTTGGGACGGTGCCACTCGGCCGAGGGGGCGTAGATTTCGATCTCGTCATTCCAAAAGAAGTCAACATCGGAGATCGTGACTTTCAAGCGCTCTTCGATGGACGCGCCGCCCGGTCCGAAGGGAAGCTCGGGGGCGTTGCGCAGCGGGAAGCATTCGAGGAGCGACGAGTCGGGGACGACGCACGAGTCCTCGCCGCCCCTCCCGTAGCCTTCGAGGCAGTCCGATTCGGCGCGTCCTGTCCTGGGCCAATACGGCAGGTCGTTCACGGTCACTTTGACCTCCATGGTCCCGCCCTCGTCGAGGTCCGGCAACCCGCACACCTCCGCGATCTTGACTCGCTTCTTGCGGCATTCTTCCGGCCCGACGTCCGTTGGCGCAACTGAAGGTACGTTGACGTCCATCGATCCGCGTGCGACTCGCCGGGCGTGCCCCTGGCGAATCAGGACGATGGCGACCGTGGCCACGACGGCCGCTCCGAGGCCGAGGAGCCAAGCCCATATGTGCCATCGCCTTTTTTTATTCCCCTCCGGTTTCGCCGCGTCGTCAGCGACGTCCACGCCTACTCCCTCATTAGGGGGCATTACGTCGGTTGGCACTGCAGTTGCCACCGCGACTGGATCGTCATGGTGAAACACGTGGGCGGCCGACGCAGTGGAATGCATCGCGTGCGACTTGATGAACTATGCCTACGAGGACGTTGATCCAGACTTGCAACCTCTCTTCAAGACCGTTTTGTGGCAAGAGCTCGTCTCCCCCTCTATGCCAGGCTTTGGTCGGGTATGGAAATGAACCACGAAGTAAATCTTCGATCTCCGTTCTGTTCTCTCGTGAACGCTCGCTCGCTCCCGTGAAAAGAGAGATCGAATGTCGCATGTCGCATGTCGCGTGTCGCGTGGGCGTGAAATCGAGCGTTGAACCTGTCCGTGGTTGAACCATGAACCGAAACAAGTCGCGAGGTCGAACCTTGCGACTTGCGACTTTCGACATGTTGGATGTCCGTGGTTGGATCACGGTTGGATCCCTAGATCTAAGTTGGATCGGTCGAAACAAGCGACGCGGCCGTCCAATCGTGGTCCAGTCACGGAGAGCTGCGCAGGTGTATGCAGCGTGTATGCAGCGACCTTTGGACCACCTCCATCCTGGCCCTCGGATGGCGTGCCCCTCGAAACGCATGTCCTACCCAAGAGCACGACTTGGAGTCCCGCGCGTCCCACAAGCACGATCAGTGGGTATGGTAAGTATCTATTTTTTGTGTGATACTTATGCGTATCTATGTAAGTACTTTTAGCCACGCAAACCAAGCGCAAACTATTTGAGTCCCGCCTCCAACTGCCCGTCGATCGCCCGCCCCGCCCCGCCCGCCGAGCCGATATCTACGTCTCACCGTGGTCTCACTGTACGCAACTGGTATTACCGACTGCAGGAGGGTGCGCGAGTCTCACTGTAGACTAGCTTATCTAGATTTGTTTCATCGGGAACGAGCAAGCGGGCGGGAGCACGAGCTAAACCGAGCCGAGCGTCGATAAAAGGGGCGCGTTAATCACAATCTCCACAAAAAAGAGGATGACGGTATCCAATTCGTTGCGGTCCTTCACTTCTTTAGAGGAATTTGGCGAGGTCCATCCAAGAGAGCCCGACGACAAGTGCCTCAGGGATGGAGCAGGTGCAATTCCATCAACTGTGGCTGGACAGTTCATCAAACTTACATTTGATGGCAAATGGCTCACCAAAATATACTCTAAGCCCGACAATGCAGAATACGCTGGTGGCTTACAGTTGAAGAGGTTCGCTTCGAACGAGAGGATGAGAGTAGCATTACTTGATGGACATGGTGCAACTATTGCTGTTTGTATCCAAATGCATACCATTTCTATGACAAGATTCAAAGTTTATGGAACCACTGAAAAGTTCGAAGGCCAGAAACCAAGCAAAAACCAAAAGCACGGCGGTGCTCCTCTCTATGCCTGGGCAAATATAGAGCAAAAGTGGAATCAACACTTTGAAATGGAGATTGCACATCATAGAGATGAAGGATCAGCTCCCAGTAAAGCAAACTTCGGAACGGAGAAAGTTCCAAGTCCAACTGGACCTCTGACTTTGGTGAAGAAAGATGACAAACCGGCAGCTAGTCTCAAGGAGGAAGGAAGTTTCCTCAATTCAGCATCTGAGAAGAGATGGGAGCTGACTGTTGCACCAGGTATTGACCCATGCATGATGGTTTGTCTGGTTGCCACAATGATCAAATGTGACCAAAAACGACAAGAGAATATGTCCTTGGGTGTGTTGGGGAGCTCCTTAATAATGGTTGCTTAAACGAAGTGAGTCAAAATGTACCCCCCATTGTGTGCAACGACATCAAGAGCATAGAATTCCGGGATTATATGTGCCCCCAGTTCATGAAATGAGTTAGGGGTTCATCTTGTCGCGGAAATCGTAGATTGTAATTCGGCGGAGCTATGGTAGGCAAAACTCGGCCGTTTGAGGGGACAAAAAGCCACTTTTTGTTAGTAGTTCTTTTAGGAAAGCGTCCAAAAAATACCAAAAATAATTTTAACAGAGACCGGCATGTAGGTGATCCATGTAGGAACAAACCAAGTTGGCTCTGTATCTTCAGGAAATCTGTTTTGATATAGGTTCCCATCATAGCTTATCAAGGTACAATCACGGATGCTCGTAGAGTAGGAATTTGTATCGTATACGTTTTTCTACATATCACAAAAACCTATTCTCGACAATTTTTGGCATTTTTTTTGTTCAGCAGATGATATGTACAATAGGATAGGTGTAACTAAAACCACATTTATTTGTTATATCTAACTGTATTTCGTGTCGTATAGATTAATAGCTTCTCAAGTTTTTGACGCTGGACAATGATGGCCCCCCCACCGGTCCGACTCAAATGAAGCCGTAGTGTTGGCCACAGTGCTTACCCACAGTCACCAATAATCAAATTTATGTCCCAGATCATGGTGATTGTGGTCGTGTTTTTCCGTTGTATGGACGGAGCACATCTGCCTCTATAAAATTATTTGTGCCCCGGCGGCGATTGATCGAATCAACACATCGTGGGTATCAGAGACGATATGTCGGCATCATGAGGGATCGTGTACGTGTCAATGGCACTCACCCCTCCCCATGCAAGTAGGGAAGGCCTGGGAGACTCCTCGTGGCATCGCTATCTAACATAGCGGCAGTATTAAAATATAAAGACAATCAGCTGTGGAAAAAATACTGATATTTTTTGCAGTTCGAGGTCCAAGTTTTTGGCAGCCCTGGCATCCACTCCCAGCACCCCATCGCTCCGGATTGATAGCTGGGGTCATAAGCTATCAAACTGGCCACTGGGGGATGTTCCAGGGTGCCATAGGGCTGCAGTGCAGACATCAATGCGGCGTTTATCATGGTCTCGCTCTCGTCTCGTTGTGTCACTTCGTGTGTCGTCGGTTGTGTGTTGGGTTGTGTGACATCTGACACGTGGTCGGAGGTTTCATCTACCAGGCTGAACAATATAGAGTAAGCAAATCATAGATAGAGATCGGATCGTTCAATGCGCTTCAGTCTCTCCTCTGTAGCGTGACCAGATTTCCGCCAATCTTGACGTTCAAAGCAATGTACCATCCTTCATTACACGAGGAATGGTATGCCACATTGACATTCGGATTTGGAATCGGTAGAGTTCGCGTGGCTGGAGAGGGGAAATAAGGCAAGCCAAATTTGGCGGTCGATTTTATCTAGATATGTACCTAGTAGAAAGAGAGAGAGAGAGAGAGAGAGAGTGTTGGCGGTCGGTGGTCGAGTACGACATGTTTGTGGGTGAGTTGGGATGAGAAGAACATATCTTGTCATATAGATATAGTGTCAAAATGGCAAAACATGTTGACGCAAAAATTCCGGACTTACAACGGACACGTACATGGCCGTAAAATGGATCAGGAGATCGTAGTCTTCTGACCTTGAATCCACGCAATCTTTGGTTTAGCCAGGGGCCAGGGCTACATAGTACCCGTTACAATTACAGGACGTTGAGGATAAAGTCACACTACAGCAACTTTGACCTACAGTAACATAGACATTACAGCAACTTTGACTTTCTTTTGGCAATACACCAACCTTGGTGGGAACTAATTGTACGTAGGAATCATTATGTTTTACGGTACCCCACGTACAGTGACTTTGACACCACAGCAACTTTGACGTCCAGAAGGCAACATACACACCACATGTCAAAGTTGCTGTAGTGACACTGTATTGGCATCTCTGGCGTTGATGTCCACAACAAATGTTGTTTCAACCCCCCCCCCCCCCCTCCCGTTGAACGTGACAAATCGGCCATCACAAGTCCCAAGCATCTACTCTGAAAATCCTACCATAGGTTTTATCACTGCCTACCATGTCCTGGCCTGGCTTCTTCTGCTTTAAGGCTTCAACTTCAGCAGAAGCCATTTGGGTAAAAGAAGTCAATAAACGTGAATCGGTGGATAACTAAGAACCGCCTTAATTTGGCGGATGAAAGGGAAACGGCCAAATCAAGACCCCTAAATAAATTAGCGATAATATTAGCAAATTTTATCATGTTTGATTTTATTAATTTGTCGCTTATATCATCGCATTTCCCCGGGTCCTGCCCACGCACCGCCTCCCCCGCGCCCGGGTTTGGCTCAGACCATGCATGGTCGGTCAAACTCAGGCCTTGGTACGAGCGAGCCAATCCGCCCCTGATCTCCAATCAAGCTCGGTCGTCTCTCGCTCGGTCGGATCCGGGGCGGGGTCGGATCTCGAGAGGATCGAGCGCGGAAGACTGGCGCGCGCCGTCTCAGGCTCAGGGGGGCTCATCCCTGCTTTCCATCGCGCTCACGTCGGTCGCTCTGCAGCCTCGAGCAGCTCTTGACGCTTACTTGGCTCGGGGCACATCGCGGTCTCCGAGCGGCGCTAGAGTCACGCGTCAGAGAGCAGAGAGAGAGCTATGATCGGCGTCAAATCCGTCATGTCCGGCCGCTTCTCGCCCTACTATCCCCTCCTGGCGTGGTTCCTCCTCACGCTGTCGTCCTACCGCATCTACCTCGCCACGATCGGCCTCTCGCACCTCTCCGAGGACCTGTCGACCGAAGACGTCTACCGAGCCGAGTTCCATCCGCCCAAAACCGACCGGCAGATCCTCGACGATCGGATCCGATCGTATCCCCGATTGCCCCCGACGCTGTCCAACGTCCGCACCCTCGACGAGTCCAAGTTGCCCTTCCAATGCGGCGTCGTCTTCTTCTACCACATCGCGTGCACCGGCGGATCGTCCATGAACAAGTGGCTCGGGAAAGAGAAGGACCACAACGAGAACGTCACGTACTGGACGCACTGGGGACGACACGACGGGGTCGAGAAGAAGTTCGTCGAAGGGATGAACCAACGAGCGCGGAATCTCGGACCGCGCGAGTGGAGGATCGTGCACGTCCACGGCTTCAGCTTGTTCCCTAACACGAGCGAGCCTTACTTGTATAAGTGGAGGGAGGAGGTGGAACGGCAGGGATGTGGATTTGTGGTGACGACGATGCTGAGGAACGCGGTGGGACACACGATCAGCCAGTCCAAGGGCACGATCAACTCGAACCTCACCGTGGACGAGTTCATAACCCACTTGGAGCCCGAGAATTACGACAAAAGGGGGATCTTCAACACCCAGATCGATTACCTCGTGTACAACCGCGGACCGCGCAATCCCGACGGGGTCACGAAGGAGGAGAAGGTCCGTCGCGCGATGGAATTGCTCGCGCGACACTTCGACGTAGTGTTGCTGAGCGATTACGCGCGGTTCACGGACGTCATCATAAAGGTCACGGGATGGGAGCGGACGAAGATGCGACACGCGAACGCGTTCAACGGAGAGCTTACCTTCACGGAGCGAGAGCTGAAGAAGATCAAGCGGCTGACGGAGTCGAACGGGGACGTGATGTTCATAGATGCGGTGAAGCACGTGTATTACGGGCATTTGGATTACTTGGTGGGATGAAGAATTCGGGAGATGAAAGTGGGATCGCGACGACTTGCGCGAGGAACGACGATGGGTCTTGTACAGGCGAAGGGGGAGAAGGGGAGGGGGGGGGGTGGGACTACGGCAGATCGATCAGAGGATTATTTTGCTTCGAGGGGCTGGCGGTGCACATAATATTACTCCACGAAGCATGGTTTCTTCCTGGAAAATGCCCGAGGGGTGTGGAGGGGGGGAACAATCGTAAGACCTGCTCTGGAAGCTGGGGCGTCATTGTTACCTTACTACCGAAACTAATGCTTCATTTTTCATAGTGTACCACATCTCCATTAATGTGGCGGCGTCGACAGGACGACTGGCATCTATGGACCCAGTACTGTTACGAAGGGTGGCAGTGGCGAGGACAGGCGAGCAAGTCGCAAGAATAAATGACATCAAGACCGGCTATCTACCATATCGAGCGGACGATGATCCAAGAATCACCTTCGATTTTAGTCAATTAGGGGCTTCCCACCGTGTTCCCACCACGCTCAGCGTGTTCAGATTGAATGCCAAAGGGGCCACGACGAAATGAAAGATACTGACAAATGATTCCGAAAATTATGTCACATTGTGTCGAAATTCGAGACGAAGGAAGGCGACTGACGATTCCACGCCCAGATTGAAGAGGAGATAAAAGATGCTCTAGATCACACAGGTGCTCGACCTTGGCTCGACCATTATTTCGGCTCCGTCAATCCGCTCAACCAAGAGATGGCTCAACCCTTGGCTCGACGATGCCGACTTTACAACGACTACGCAACTCCCCGACACGTCCCGAGGAGCCCGAAGCTTCTCATGCGGGGCGGGAGCAGAGCGCGGATTCTTCGGACGGTGCCGGGGCCGTCGCGGAGAAAGAACAGGCCCTCAAGCATCTCGAGGTCGCTTGGTGCGTGAAGGCCACGCGAGGCCTACCGAACGATCAACTGCGGAAGGCGGTACAGAGTTGCCTTTCCCTTGGCTGTACTCAAGATGACGTTGCCGAGCACATTGAGCGATCGGGCATTGACACGAAGAGGGTGTTCTCGAAAATAAAGCGCAGGGTGAAACACTTTGCGGGCGGCGACGGCAGCAAGGAGTCGCAGTCTGAGCGAAAGGGCAATCAAGTAAAAGATGCATTGCTGACGAACCTCGGCGACCCGTCCATGCTGGGTGCCAAAGATGCTGCCAATGCTACAGAAGATATCCCCCAAGCATCGACAAGAAAGCATAGCTCCGCAAACGTAGACTGCACAGAGGAGGGTGCGGCGGCGCTGTTGGCGTTAGCAGAGTCAAAGCCCTCTGGTGGCCACGGATGCCAGCCTGCTGTCCCTAGCCTTAGCCTCCAGCCCTCCGTACAAGTCCAACTTTACGTCCGTGACCTTCAGGCGAGGGGCAATCATACAGTGGATAAATCTGTTTCGCAGGAGCAACTGGTCCCAGATGAAAATGAACGATCCCTACACCGTCAGACCATCGAGTTCCCCCCCGATCAAACAGCCAAGCGTCACGAATTGGGATCTGAGCACACCTCAGCTCCTGCCAATGAAGCAGATGTGTCCCTTGCCTTGCCTTGCGATGGAGCCCCAGTGGATAAGGTGCAGAACCATGCGATCCCTGACAAGCCCGTGTCTCAGCTTAAAGAGCACCTCAGTTCGCAATATGTGAAATGCGAGGAATCCATTGATGCCGTCATCGTTGAACTTGCCAAGAAGCAGGAGAAGCTGGAGCAGCAGAGTGCCCTTGATCGGAAGCTCTGCGATCTCGCACGCAAAAAGTATGAAATGAATGCTGGCCTTCAATCGGCCTTGAGAACACTTTCAACGTGCCAAACTAAGCTCCTCGCAGCTAAAACCCGATATGAAAGTAGACGTGGCTCATGGGAACAATGCGGCAACAGTCTTGAACGCGTTACTGGAGCAGCTGGTCTTCTAACCATGTACCAAAAGAAGGTTGGCTCTGCCATTGTAGCAGTAAATGGTATGGATGCTCATCTCAGATCCGCACTTTCAGAGGCGAAGAAGGAGCTCGAAGTCGCCAAGGTTCGACGCAACGATGCCAAGGATATTCACGAGCTGATGCTTAAGGTTCGGGCTATAGGCGAGGATATTACTGAGTTGCGAACTAAGAATGAAAAGAACGGAGTGGCTCTTCTTCGTGCGCAGGAGGAAGAGATTGAGATGAAACAAGACTTTACTCAAACTATGCATGGGAAATTATTGGAGCAGCAGCGCCACATGAAAGCCACTGCTAGTATTTTATCCAAGTCGAGAAGCCTTGATGGCGATTTGGGTGCAGTGAAGCAATGCATAGCAAAAAAGGAAGCCGAAATTGAAAGCAAGCGTGCTGAGCTGCTGAAGAAGGAGGCGATGACCATCGAGAGCCGTGCCCAAGCTCGTGTTGGTTTCAACAACTTAGTCCTCGGCTCTTTGAGACATAAACGAGATGCCCTGCGCCAGTCTGTGGCTGACCTGGATGCAGACATCGCTTCCAAAACTGCAAGCGTCAAAGAGAAGATTGTCGAGGCAGAGAAGTTGTCCGAGTTTGGAAAAAAGATGCGTTCAGAGCAAGCCACACGCAAGACTGAAATTGCCGAGGCCACTGATGCAGCCAACAAGGTAGATGAGCTTAGCAAATCCATCAAGGATCTCACTGCCATTCAAGAGCAGAACGCCCAGGACCTCAAACTCACCCTCAAAGAAGATAAAGAACGTGTGGCTGTTTTGCAGACGGAAATTTCAAGCAACAAACAGAAAACCACAGAAGCCGAGAAGTCAGCTCAGTGAGTAATCACTTATTCTGTGGCAGTGTGTTTTATTTACCTGCGCAATAATACGATACTCATGGCAAATCTCATCTGAATCTGCAGATTGATGAAGGAGCAAGCAGTTCAAATGGACAAAATCGCAGAGTACAATCGCGAGCGTGAGGATACAATTAGCCAGGAGCCCATTCTTGAGAGATTGAGGCTCGACTTCAAATCGTGCAAGTCCATCCATAAGCAGAAGGAGGAAGGGACGCAATTCTTGCGCCAGCACTATCTTAGTGTCATTAAATCTGCTAAGGCCGAGCGTCGGATGCGTGCTGAGCTCCGAAAGAAGGAACTAGAGGACCGTAGAAAAGAAGAAAGGGCCGAAGATACGAGGCGACACAGCAAGAAGCTGAAGCAAAAAGGTGGAGAAATGGCGAAGAAAAGTAGGCAGGAACGCGAAGGCAGGAGGAGATCTGAAGGTCGGCGTGTTGGAACAGATCTCAAGAAGCACAGAGGAAAAACAGTTGCATCAGAGGCAACGCGCAGCGGTGGGGAAGCGGCGGCTGCTTCCAGACTGAAAAGGGACGGTAAGAAACGTATCCGGGATGGGGAGAGGAAACGCAGCCAAAAATATAGCAGAGAAAACGCAGGTGCATCAGAGACAACACGCCGCAGTGTGGAAGAAGCTGCTGCTGCCAGACTGAAAAAGGACCGCAAGAAACGTGCCCAGGACGGGGAGAGGGAAAGCAGCCGAGAAGAGAGCAGAGAAAACATAGGTGCATTAGAGGTAGCACGCCGCAGTGGGGGAGAAACTGCTGCTGCCAGACTGAAAAAGGATCGTAAGCGTGAGAGACATGCCCGAGCTGGTGAAAAGAAAAGCAGCCAAGAAAATCGCAGAGAAAAAGGAGGTACATCCGAGGCAACACGCCGCGGTGGGGAGAAAGCTGCTGCTGCCAGACTGAAAACACGTAACAAGGACCGAAAGAAACATGTCCACGCTGGCGAGAGGAAAAGCAGTCAAGAAGAGCATCGTGCGGTACCTCGAAAGAAGAGGCCGCGTGAGGGTGAGGGAGAGTACAAAAATTGCCGGTTGAAGGTAAGTGTATGTCCCAGTTTTGAACTATCATCGTCGTGCTTGACTCGAGTTGGTAGACTGACACCTCTTGTTTGACGCCTCTGATCAGAAGAGGAGAAAGAAAGAAATTGTTAGTAGCACTTGTGTTTTGTGGCTATCGTAGGATCTCGACAGTAAATGGCTAATCCATTTTTTGTTCCACCACTCATTTTAGGACGAAAGCAAGACAGATCCAATTATCGGAACTTTGTTAGAAGTTCCGTCGCAACAGGAATTTTTCCCCATTGAATGCAGCAAATCAAAGCAGACAGAAGAAGTAAGCAAACAAGTGAAGCGCCCCAAGCTCGAAGTTTTCTCCTCTACAGTCCACGACAAGGAGAACGTCGCAAGGAAGAACTTATCGAATTGTAGCAAATCTCACTCTTCAAGGCCTTGCACTCAAATGTCTGGATTCAGCTCGCACGGTGGTGGTGTAGGTAGGAGGCGCAAGAAGACTTCGGCCAAACCAAAAATGAGCAGAAAAGAAGCCAGGGCGCAGGCTCTTCAAATGAATGCATTGGAAGATGACGCTTGCTTTCTGACTGCGCCTACTCCTGCGCCAAAGTCTGACAATTGATGGAAGTGCTTCTCTCATCTGCCAGTGGGCGAACTGGGCTTGGCAGTAATTACTTGATTTTCAATATAGGTGTCACGACTAGTAACACCAAACGCAAGAGTACCATATTTAGGTCAGAATTACCCGCATTCTTAATATTTCACTTAGCTAGTGGCATATGTAGTTTCCATCATCCAATGCCTGGCAACTCCCCAGGGTAATAGAGCACGTTGAGATTTCCATCTAAAGTGGTCACGGTAGACAACGACACAATGAGACAAACAATTCATTTTGCGCACTGATGGTAAAAGTGAACCAAATAAGAGCTAAGTAACTACATAGAAAGTGATATACAGAGAGCTTGTCTATGTAATTTAGACCTGCCGTTGCTAGGTAGATGACCTTGCCCAAAGGGCAAACATAGGGAGGGGGCTCCTCACAGGGGTGACAAAACACATGACCCCCACGCCACTGGCGTGGGGGTCCAGGTGTCCAACCAGGCAACGGGCAATGGTCAACGGCACAAAGGCATTGCGCTTCCTTGTCGATGATACCGGCACTCTCCTCACCGACCTGCCTTCGGCCCAGTTGGTTGTTGATTGGGAGACAGCACCTGGGTCAACTAGCCCCCACTCCTTCCTTTCCCCCAAGCTGCTCTCTGCATTAGTGCCTCCCCTACTCGCAGTTCAACAAATTTTGCTCAGTGTCTGTCTCCTTTTGTTTTCACATTGGCCTTTATTTTCCACGACTGTTTCGTCCTCTCCCCCCCTTCAATCCCCAGCTCTGATCCATTCGCTGACTCTTTTCCCCAGTCAGCTTTCTTCTCATGCTGCACCCAGGTCCATCTCGCAAAAGAAAAGGGATGAGTTCAAAGCAGGTTCTGTATTCCTTCGCGAATGAAGCTTAAGGAGAATAAAACATCGACTTCGAGTCGGGGTCAACCGAATCGAAGTGCGAAAATTCGAAGGCTTACCGAAAGGCCTCTTTTTTTCTCTGAGTCATTGCAATGAGTCGTGAAGGGCAAGGGAGAAAGCAATCGCGAAAGATGTTGATGGGCGATGGTGACAACGAGGCGATGACGATGGCGAAGGCCAAAGGGTCGACGACGGGAGAAGGGGGAGACGCCAACGAGAAGAAGGCAAAGGTGGAAACGGCTTGATGAAGGAGAAGGGGCGGCGACGGCGGCCACGAGGAGGGAAGGCGACGGCGAAGATCATCGCGAAGGCAACGACGGAGGCGACGGCGAAGGCGATGGCGATGGCAAAGGCAACGGCGACGAGGAAGGTGGAGGCGGCAACGGCCGAGGAAGGTGAAGGCGATGACGACTGCGAGGAAGGCGGTGACGGCGAGACCGTGAGGACGGCAAGACCGCGAGGACGGCGAGACCGCGAGGATACGACGGCGAGACCGCGACGGCGAAGAGCTGAGCGACGCGACCGACGGCGAATGGAGAACGCGACCGACGGTGAACGATGTT
>JALLPA010000715.1:0-13394 GCA_036939895.1 Thalassiosira exigua
CAAGTATTAGTAGAAAAACGTCAAAAGTACCCCATATTAGGTGGTACCTTTGGATGATACCTTTGATTTTGGTATGTTTTTACGAAGAGGACTTCCGTGGGAAAATTAATTCCATAGTTATGGAATTTCCACATTTTCGTATGCATTCCTCTCCAAACATACGGTAGATAGGCAGGGAAAGGAAGGAGGCAAAATTCCCGGTAGAAGCGGAGAAATAAGCGCCCCCATTTAAGGGGTGTGTATTTCATAGCAAACAGACAGACCTCACTGTTGCTGTTGTTGCTTTGGCTGTTGCTGTGGCTGTGGCTGTTATCTACTGCTACTGTTATCTTGAGTTGCTCAGGTTGCGGCCACTCTCGCAGTCGCAGTCTCTCTCGCAGTCTCTCGCCTTCCTCCGGTTGGATTTGATTTGTTGCACGTTGTGCATTCCACTCGGGCGAGCCGCGACGATTGCCCTGCGCTACCTGGCTCGTATTCTGCCGGGCTAAGACTGGAATTGATTGAGGATGCATGATGATGATGATGAGTGATGTGATGGGCGTTGTGGAGCCGATGACTCGGTGGAAGCGCATGCTCCTCATCGCCGCTGCATTTGCAGCAGGTGTGGCGGGCTCTCTCGCTCCTGATGGCGATATGAACTCCGCATTTGGCACAGCGTTCATTTCTCGTGCTGGTATCCATCGGAGGGTGCGCAACTGGCCCAACGTCGCCTTCCTGTCACAACATGACCGTTTTGTTTCTTCAGCATCAGCGGATGATAATGACATGCCTGATCCGTCTGAGAGCATCGCCTCTTTCAAGTACATGGAAGCTCTCTCGGAAACTGATGCCATTAGAATCCTTCGCGCTACTCCGCGCTACCACAGAGACGGAAATCTGGATGAGCCTGGAATCAGGGCATGTCACACTGCGGTCGACGTGCTGTGCGTTTTGAACCAATATTCACCACCTCCTTCGAGCAATGAAAAGTTTACTCCTAAATCTCTGGAGAACCTGCATAAGGACACGCTGCTTTCTGTTATCAACTTGGCAGTTGATACCATTAGCCCCAACATAGCAGCGGCTGCCGTGCGTCGGCTGAGCTCTCCTCCTTTCCTCTCAGCGACTCGACCATCCTCTCGCAAATCTCGTAACAAATACATGAACGAGAAGTTGTATCATGAAACGAATGATGAGCCGACTGAAGCATATATCCGTGACCAACTGATGCCGTTGCTTATGGAAAAATTGAATAATTCAATGGAGAATCAGCTGGAGGAACTCGCATCTTCCACCAGACATCGTGACACTCTGAGCCCTGTCTTGTTGAAACGCCAAGAAACAACAGATTACTCTACTGATAATTCCGGGGCTTTAAACTGGTATGCCATGGCGGACTTGCTTTGGACCATTTCGAGTCTTTGCAATGTCCTCCAGAAGCGAAATAGAGGTGGCCACATCATCGAGGGCTATCTGCTAACAAGCACTTCGCCGCAAGGGCACGGTTCCATAATGGTTCTTTTTGAAAAGGCTATTCGTTATTTGTCGTGGGACAACATGATGACGTCGTCCTTTGCGCGGTGTTTGGGGCCCAAGCGACTCGTGCGGGATATTGTCAAGTCTTTGGGAGTCATGACACCGGCGAAGGAAAAACTGAACAGCGAAGATTTTGTTGACAGTTACAATCAGCTCATGGCAATAATCTCCTATTACCTCGCACTCCCACATTCTCTGGAGAAGCTTTCTGGGTCTGATCTGTCCACGACGCTTTGGTCAATGGCAAAAATTTATCGTCCGATACCTTTGGATGATGTTGTGCAAAGTCATGAGCAGCCAATCACACTGAAAGTGCCACAGCGATTATTAATGAGGTCCTTCAACAAGCGGCTCCGCAAATTCTCTCTCCGGTCCTCTACTGGAGGGGGTGAAATTGTGAGGGCCCTACGTTCTGTATGTCAGCTCATTGGTTTTCTAGAAGCTCATGAACTGCAAAACCATCCCCATCATACACAAGAGCCGTTGCCATTTGAATTACTAGGCAAAGAAGTATCAGAGGCCCTTTTAAATCTTTCCACCACTCCTACGCAGCGAACGAAAGTATCCAGTAAAGATTATCCGAATGATCCTGACCTTGAAGTACTGCACACAGAAGCAGTAATTATGTTTCATACACTGCTCAATGAAATCGTGCAACCTCAACTCAACGACAACAATGGCAACGAACAGCAAGCTGGAACCAAGTTGCAGTCTCTCTCGCTTGGAGAAATCGCAGACATCTTGCAGGTAGCAAAATCTCTTGGTATTTCTCACAGTGATTTATCTGTGCCGGTGTCAAAAATACTCAAGCATTTGTCATCAGAATATCCATCATCTCGGAATCTTTTGCAGCGATGTCGAAGTTGCGAAGATATATCGCGTTTATTGATATCGCTGCAACGTTTACGAGTAGGGACCGGCATTTATGATGGAGCAGACGATGTTGGCCTTCAAGCAGACTCTACTGGAAGCGCCAATCCTGGGATTGAACAATATTGTGTTCAGCTCCTGGGAGAGAGGTTCTTGGACATTGTATTGTGGCATGAAACTCAGCAAAACATGTGTGCATGTGATACGAAAACGCTAGCTATCATTCTGCGCTCTGGCGTTTTGATGTTCCAAGGTTCCACTGCCACTGATGCGATGTTAGACGCGGCTTCAATTTTGATTCTTGGCAACACCAATGCGCGCGAAGAGGAGGAGGATTTGAGATCTTCTTTCCTATCCTGCGCAAACGAGTTCGAAGTTTCTAACTATCTTTTTGCGCTTGCGATGGCAAAACGTTTTAATGAAGATGTACTCATATCATTGATGGACAGAATGACAGACTTGGAAAGCTGTACTCCAAGCTCAGCAAGCAGAGCTCTGTGGTCAGTTGCCATGCTTTTGTCGATGGAAGACGTCAGAAAGCAAAGTGGCTTTCTCCACGAGAGACAAGTTGATTTGTATCATCAGCTTTGTCCTCTTCTGCTTTTTTCGCCTCTGTCCCCTATAGATATTTCATCTGCTATGTGGGCGATGGCAAAAACCAACTACGTTCTTGACATGGGTGTATTTGATCACCTGGCCCAGCGGCTGGCATCAGAAGATATGCTAAAGCGATCCAACACCAGGCTGGTCGCGCAGGCGGCTTGGTCGCTTGGAAAGATGATGGACTATGATGATATATCACATGTTGACGAAGGTGAACACATCGGTTGTAGCGTCCGCAACACTTATTGGGAGTGTTTTGAAGCATATGCCAAGTTTCTGATTGACAATGAAAATTGTGTTACGCCTAAGCAGCTAGCCCAGACAATCTGGGCAGCCGGTCGAATACATCTACCAGATTCCACTCTGATTCAAGACTTGGGAGCCACTGCCTCGCACCTGTCTCAAAGACTAAATGCACGAGAGGTTGCAAACATTGTTTGGGGTCTCAGTAAGCAGGGCAAGCCTTACTGCAACCCTGAGATCGTCTGCCGATTGATCCATCGTGTCATTAATTCGCCAGATCTTACAGAAAGCTGTTCTGCCCAAGAAGCAACAAATATGATGTTTGCCCTTGGGAAGCTTGGAATTCGTGACGAGGGCGCATTTTTGGCTTTGACTTCCATAGTGGAGAATAGATTGCATGAAGCAACAGCGCAGACTGTTGCGAATACGCTTTGGGCCCACGACGTTGTGGGTATAGCACCACCAGTGTCTTTTTTATCATGGTAAAAGCGTGCAAAAGAAGAACAAAATCTATCTCCTAAATTCAACCGACTGATAAGTTACTGCTTGTAGCGAAAAGAATTCCACCCAAGCGATTATTTTTCTTTCTTGCCATGGCCTCCCATAGTACTATTCCAAATATGTAGGATGTCGAGGCCAACCTAACCAAAATTATACGACTTGCTGCCAACATTCTACGAAGGAATTAATATTTAACCCCTTCACGAAGCTTGAAATGAAAACGCCGAATGTCTCGAACGACGCTCACACGCGGCATCGTCAAGGCCGCGACGGCCGCGACTCCAATGCGCTCGCACGCAAGGAGTCGCGGCATCGTCAAGGCCGCGACGGCCTCGACTCATTTTCCGTTCCTAGGCGCGGCGCAATCGGCTTTCGCTTCAATAGTCCTCCTCTGCTCCTTCGGCGCCGTCACGACGATGCCAAAGCCTCCGCGAAGCAAGAAGACGTATGGGCATGCGCTTATCACGTCGTCCTTTCTTGTCGCTGCTCCGGCGGCGGCAGCGGTATCCTCGCGAGATTCGTCGTTGAAGCGAAAGGCGGCCGAGTCGTCATTGCAGGGATCGCCCAAGAAGAATCCGTCACCGGCTCGCAAGGCCGCCCCGCCAGGCTCTCCAGGCTATGATAGGACGAACGTCCAGAGGACGAACGTCCAGAAGGCTGCTTCTAAGCCCACTGTTACGTCGAAGGTCGTCGAGTCCCGCCCAGTCGCGTCCCGGCCAGTCGCAGCCGCGACCGAGTCCCCCGTCGATTCGCATTTCAATGCCCCTCCTGCGGCCGAAGACCTGGCACCCCCCCGCCGCGACCCTCGACTCTCGACGTCGAAGAGGAAGGAACCCACTGAGCTCCTCGCACCTCCGGCAAAGGCAGCTAAGGTGACGACGGAAAAGTGTGCCAAAGAAAATGGGCATCCCAACATCGGCCACGACAACGTCTTTGACGGGACAACGACGCCGATGTTCGAATCCACCTCACCAGTCCCAGTCCAGCCGGTCGAGTGATACCATTGAAGTATATGATATACTATTTCCCACTCTTCAAAAGCACGCAGACAGGAAAGCCTCCTCCTGGACGATGAGGACTCTCACAGCCGATGAGTACAGACAGAGAGGGATTGAAAAGGCAAGAAGAAGTGCGAGGAAGGGCTTCAACCTTATCATGAAAGTTGACAAAGGTGCTGCGACTAAATAAGCCTAGATGAGTTTTTTACACAAAGTCTTACGTATCCTGACCGATCCAGGCGGGAGCAGGTTTTTTACGGTCAGAGCTACTATCCACATGGGCACAGGAGAAATTGGGAATGGCAGTGCCTGTTAAGAGAGATGGGAACAATAAAATGGCATAACATGCATTTTTGCTAATGGATACTTTCACATCTGGCTTCAGTACAATGGCAAGCAGCAGCCTATGGTAGGTAGTGTCGCAACCAACAACAACACAATGTGCGATGCATTAATCATCGATGTCACCAAGCTGCTGATATTTGGCATCAATAAAATGGCTTGACAGGCACTTTTGCTAATGAATACTTTCACATCTGGCTTCAGTAGCCATTGAAATAATGCGGCTAGTAATTTGGTTAAAAGTAGACTGAAACTAAACATTACTACAACGTCAATCTACAGCTTAATACTTAGTGTAGATGGTATTGTTGGCCGGCGTCAGCAAAATCATCTATTACACATTTGGACATTGAGTCCACCCAGGATCCTAAGGTCGGCTCTGCCTCGCTTG
The DNA here is from genome assembly GCA_036939895.1 of Thalassiosira exigua. NCBI lineage: Eukaryota > Bacillariophyta > Thalassiosirophyceae > Thalassiosirales > Thalassiosiraceae > Thalassiosira > Thalassiosira exigua. The sequence continues at coordinate 5,464 of JALLPA010000715.1, forward strand.
TCCGGAGGCTAGAACACATGCGTTCACACACACACACACACACACACACACACACACACACACACACATGCGGGCGCGGCTCGTGGTGCTGCTGCACAGCACGGCATAGCTAACTGATGGATATTGGATCTCCATTCAGCACAGCTCGATTGCACATGTGGAGGAACTTATTGTACCTACCTACTTTATATATCTACATAGCTACTTTCCAGCTGGACTCCTGCCTCAGGGCACGAGCTCATGGCCTCCTAGCTATAAACTAAGCACCACTGTGTTACCTACCTCTGTTGCTCTTCAGTAGTGGTGCTTAGCATCAATTACTCCAGACGACGCGGCAGCGCTGATCGCTGCAGCTCACTCCGACGCCAAGATGACGCCGGAGGAAATTGTCGCCATGTTTGACGCGGCGCAGAATGCGTTCGCGCCGATTATCGGCCAGCCGGCAGACTTCGACATCAACCGTCTCCGCAAGGCCTTCCTCCCCATCCTTCTGTCCATCCAATATGACCAGAAAGAGGGCGTCTATGACCTCTCGGGGTCGATCCTCCCGGATGCGGACTACGCCAAGACACATTCAGGGCAGACCTTTCCGCAGCCCAAGCGCCTTCCCTTCTACCCGACGGGTCTCGACAAAGAGTCATCGACGGCGCTCATCCGAAAAAAGGACGCCGAGCACAAGGAAGAGCGCCTTGATGCGGACCGTTTCGACACCATCTAGCGCAAGATGCGGGAGTGGATTCTCGACAAAGTCGAGGACACCTGGTATCGGGAGCTGGAGGACGCGACGACGTTTTATACGAACGTCACACCCAAACAGCTCCTCGACGTCACACCCAAACAGCTCCTCGACCACCTGCGTCAAGATCCGCCTCGACAATATTCCCGCCGAATTCTTCGAAGAATACAACGTTGGACCCTATGTCCATCGGAACTGGGTCTACTTAGAGATCGTCCGGGCTTGCTACGGGCTACCTCAGTCAGGCAAGCTCGCCAACGACTTGCTCCACGAGCGCCTCGAAGCCGCGGGGTACTTTGAAGCTCCCACCACCCCCGGCCTGTGGCACCATACTTGGCGCCCGATTCAGTTCGTCCTGATAGTTGATGACTTTGGGGTGGAGTATGTCGGAGAGCACCACACCCAACACTTGTTCGCTGTGCTCAAAGAGCACTACGGGGCCGTCTTAGAATATTGGGAGGGCGCGAAGTTTGCAGGCATCGACCTTGAGTGGACGTACGCTGCCCACCACAAGGACAGGACATGCCACCTGTCCACGAAGGACTACATCAGGAAACTCCTGATCAAGTTCGGACACCAAGCCCCCTCCAAGCCCCGGCACTCGCCCCACAAGCACCGCAAGATTCAATACGGGGCCAAGCAGCAGCTGGCGGCGCCTGAGGACACCAGCCCCAGGCTTGACGACAAAGGCGTCAAGCGCGTCCAGGCCATTGTGGGGGCTGTGCTGTATTATGCCCGCGCGGTGGACAACAAGCTCCTCGTCGCCCTCAACGCTATTGGGGCGNTATTTTGTGATTACGGCGCATATCTCAAACTTTTAATTATGTAACTACGGTACCTACCTATTAAATAATGGTTCTCTATTTATTCAGACAACTTTCAACCGTAAGATGCCAAGATTTGAACGAAAGAATTTCCCCTTGGATGATATGTGGTCCATTTTCTACCTCCACGGCAATCGTTACCCAGCAACGTCACTCGCTCCAATAGTGACACCAAGGTTTGGATGAACTCCAGATGGGAATGTGTCTCAGCAACCCATGCTTGACACAGCGAGTAAATCAAGCCTGAGGTGTCGTAACAAGTGTAAGCATCAGCCAAGATTTATAGGCAAGAATTCCCACTTGGCCAATATGGGGCCCATTTCTTATATCCATGGCAATTGTTGCCCCCAGCGCTTCCAATTGCTTCAATGACCACAGGATTTGTATGAAGTCCAGACGAGAATGTGTCGTCCCAGCGATCCTGTGCTTGGCAGCATGCGAATCAAGCGTGATGTGTCACGACAAACATAGAGAAGGATCCTCAGCCAAGATTTGGAGACAAGAATCCCCCCTTGGCTGATATGGCGCCCATTCCTTTCCTCCACGGCAATTGTTTCCCAGCACCGGCACTCGCCCCAATTGCCACTGGGTTTGTATGAGGTCCAGATGGGAATGTGTCGTCCCAGCAAATCTGTTCTTGGCAGTAAAAGAATCAAGCGTGAGGTGTATATCAGAAATTGCGATTGATGATTTTCAGAGGCTACAGACCATAGAACCACCAAAACAAAAAATCCGCCCTCCCCAATTTGTGCCCGCTTTCTAAATGGATATACAATCAAGTCTGAAGTCCTAATTCCCCAGTGTTGGACATTTCCAAAACACACGAAATCACCAAATATATAGTAGGTTTTCATACACACCACTTCAAACGAGTAGATACGACAAAAAGGATGCCAAAAATGAAATCTATGTGCAATTTTATTTTGCAGCCCTCTCCAAATTGGCCGGGCGAAATTTGTTGTAGGGCACAAGATTTGGACAATACAATACTATTTTGTATGGGAAGGCTCTCGTTAGAATAAGGGACACAGTGCTTTCACTCACCACTGTGCTCGTGATGCGCTGCAGCTCCCCCACATCATAGCTCGGGAGACACCGGCTTGGTTCTTCCGAGCAAAGCAAGAAGAGGACAAAGTAGACAGTGTTATCACACGAACCAGGCCCAATGGGGCCCTCGCGACTGTCATAGGTAAATGTCCTCCGGTTTGCAAACCCTCAGCGCAATCCATAATACATGTGGGTCGTTAATTTTGGATACACAACCTTGAAAGGGGCGGAGGCGAGGCCGGCCGCCGGCCGCCGGCCGTCCGTCTCTCGCGACCATGACGACGAGGACGCTACGATATCTACATCGAGCCGCCATTGCCATTTTTTCCCCTGAGACGTACTTGAGAGAGCCGGAATCACTCGTTAGTAGTTCGCAACAACATCTACGGGCGTCCCTGGACGGTGGGACCAGGTGGGACCGGGCGGGCCTTCGAAGTTGCCTTGGGCGGCTTCTGGCGCGATGTGGAACGAATGCAGGCAACGCGCGACGGCACCTCCGTCGCCGCCTCGCCTCGTCCGTCATTGGCGTTCCTCCGCCGCAGGCGCGACGATCCTCTTGCTTTCACTGTCGCTGAACGCGCAGGTACGAACATCTGGAGGATTCTCGACGTCTTCGAGGTCGGCCGCGAGACCAGGTGCGGCGCGTCCTTCTCTGCAACACTTCCCGACACTCCGCAGCGAGGTCCAATCGCCCAACTTTGTGGATGTCCTGGCAGATGACGACGACGACGATGATGGACTGCCTGAGCTAACGGGTTCGCTAGCTGGTTGCACCGTCCACGAATACGAGCTGAAAGAACACAAACCGCTGGGATGCTCTGTGGAGGAGAGCATGGCGAGTGAGCTAGACGGCGCAAAGTACGTGTTCGTTGCTGAGGTGAACAGTGGTGGCAATGCTATCAAAGTCGGGCTCAGGGAAGGAGACGTAATTGTTCAGCTGAGTGGAACCTTTGATGAAGTCGTCGACGTGGCAGGGTTGGGCATTGAAAAAATGTGAGGATAATGCAATGGCAAACTTTGATTTCAGTGATCGCCACCAGGAAATCGTCATATCTCGACAACTGACTGTGCCTCTTCCACCACAGACGGTCACTTGTTGCGGGGCGCCCTGAGGAAAGCCCATTAACAATACGCGTTGCTCGAGGTTCTGATGTTATGGACCGTCATCAAATGAGTTTGGTTGAGTTATGCATAGTTGGCGATGATGCGGCTACTGACGATTGCATTACTTCGATTTATGCCGCTGACGATGATGTATATCTAGCTGGTGATGGGGACATGGCCGAGTGCGAAGACGACGGGACTGAATGCATGCTTGATTCAATTTGGAGTGACTGGTCAGAAGGCTTGGTTGACGTAGTGGAAGAAAAGGAAGAAGAAGTGAAGGTAGAAAAGAAGAAGAAGGCGCAACCGTGGTCTTCTCGGTCATCTCCCTCAGGAACGTATGTCAGGGACCCAAAGACTGGCAAACTTGTCAATATTGATGAGTGAGAAGCATTTCCATTCACCCTCTCTCCTCAGAATGACAGGCAATGAGAAGGACCACTCAATATTTCTTAGTATACTTTGGTTGAATCTTTGTCAAATAAATTATGGCTGGGCTCTTCTCTTTTCTCGCTCCTTATCTTCACTCAATTACCTGCAACATCGAGTCCAAGCTTGAGGTAATTGACGTGCACCAATAGGAGACCTTCTCTGTCGTGTCGTCCTTCCAGTAAAAGACGTTATCCTTTTATGTCGAACTCTCTGTGTCAACTCATGAAATTTCTCACTAGGAATCCCGCTGTGCCACAATCTATCCAGCACTGCATCGTTCACATATCCTGCCCGACAGCATTCCCGGAAAGTTTGAGTGGCAATTTTGGTCCGGACCGATCCAGGCGGGAGCAGGTTTTTTACGGCCTTTAGCATGAATGCAAACGTAAAGCTGTCGGGATGACATGGGTCAACACCGGAGCCATTGACATCAGGTTCAACTTTGCTTGCTTTGCGCAACTCTTGAAACGCCTCCAATGATATTTGAAAAGATTTTCTCTTATCCTCGCTGCTACCGCCAGCCTGTGCTGCACAATTAATGATGTAGTTGTATGTGAAGGAATTCGGCAGGACATCATTTTTCTTCATTCTTTCCAATATTGACCATGCGTGCTGAGCTTTATTGATGTCACCACCTTCTTCATTAGAATGGATTAGAGAGGATATTACCGCAGTGTATAAGCGGGTGTTTGGCTTCATTTCCGTGTCACCAGCATCAAACTTCGATTCGACAGCCCTAAGTAATCGCTGGGCCACAGAACTGGCATCGGGCAATCGACTTTTCGCGAAAGCATCTATGACTATTGAGTAGCAAACCAGGTCTGGTTTGGCCACATCTTTCCGATCAATGTGGTAGTCAGCGAGGCCCACATTTTCAGAATCGTCCTTGACTGTTTTTGCGTGATAATACCGCTGTTCCATTTCACTGAGCAGACCCAGAGCTTTCTTTGCTCCCCCAGCACTTTTAGTCTTGGCGTGGGCCTTCAACACAGAGCTGTAATGTTTGGCATTTGGCCAGATATCATTTGCTGATCTTGAATCCAAAGAATCAATGTCAATCATGTCAATATCAACGTCCTCAATTCTACGGCGCAACAATTCTTCTGCGTAGTCAGCAGCCTTTTCATTCTTTGGGCTGCTCTCTTTACACCATGCATTTAGAAGAATACTGTAAGTGTACGGGTCAGGGCTGACACCCATCTCATATTCCATGTGATCTAGTATGGATTGCGCATGAAGTATAGCTTGGTCGTTCGCGCCATATTCCGATATAGTCCGGCTATTCTCCGAAACTGTTTGCACCCGGGCCAAAATGGCTATGTTGTATGGAAAGCTCTCACTGCCTTTGATTGCTTCTGCGTCTGCAACATGTTCTAGCTGCACGAGGATGGCTTCAGCTCGATCAGCATTTTGAAGGCGCTGTTCGTGTGAAGGGAGACCTTTCCCGTGTCTCTTGGGCATCTTTTGGCTTTGTTTTTTTGTATTTGTTTGAACATGACCGGGAGAGTACTTTGACCACAAAGCGATGCACGTTCCAAACGCACGCACTTCTGGCACAAACTCACTTCCCAACTTTTCACTTTCATACAAGTCAAGCATTTGATTGAGAACATTCTCAGCTCCAGGTGCATCATTATTCTTTGCATGCGCAGCAATGCATCCGCTGAAGGCAGTAGATAGATCTTTGACGCTGAAAAAGGGTTGTGTATTCAGCCCTGAACGTTCGTGAGTCCTATATTGTGACATCATTCGTTGCAGCACGCCCTCTGCAACACTTGCGGCAGAAGGCACATTGCTTGTTGATAGTGCCAAAATGACAGAGGAGTAGCAGCTAGAATGTGGCAAGAGAGCACTTTCCAACGGAGTGCCAGTACTTGCAAGCTCTTCCAAACGGCAAAGTAGCTCATGGGCACGGTTTATTGCCTCTTCTCGGTTTCGCGGCGATAAGTTATCACTCCCAATTTCGTTTGAGTCTGAGTCACGGGCGTCAGCCGAACTCGTCGAAACTGCATATCGCCCCCATCCCTCTGAGAGACTTCTGTATCCCTGAGCCAACGCACGTTGTAATTGATGTTGATCCCAGCCACATTCGGTAGAACCATTGTCTGATGTCAATTTATTGTGTCCATCTTCCAAAATCAGAAGGATCTTCTCAGCCTCCTTTAGATACCACTCAGGGGTAGCATCTGCTGGTGGTTCGGCAACTGTCGTTGGTACATTTATTTCTTTCGCCAATTCTTCAATCGATCGAAGCCCCGGTACTGGAGGGCTTTCCTCAGATGATGGCGGTTTGGTCTCCTCATTTTCTGATTGAGACGTTGGTGCACGATGTGATGAGAGTGCATCGATTACGTGCGCATAACTGAAGGGATTAGGCTCGCACATACATGTTACATCCTCGTCAGTTATCCGATCCCATGGCGAAGGGGACTTCATAAACTGCAACCAGAGCCAAGCTTGCTCTGCCGCGCTGAAACAATCATCGTGTTTGTTGGAGTAGTACTTTCTACTTTGCCACGCAAGACGCTTCAACACCCGGTTGTAAATGCCAACAGATGGGATAATTTGTCCCCGCCACCCTTCCCTGTGGGACAATTTTAGCTGTAGATGAAGCAACTGTTGAAGCTTGATCACAGGGGTCTGGATTTTGCTTAGACTAAGTCCAGAGACATTCTCATCGGGTGTATTGTTTAGGAAAGGATAGGCAATATGCTCTTCTTCCCAAGTGACTGTGTTGGCAAAATCTCCCCCGCTCTTCTTCCCACATCTCAAGCGACCATATGCCCCAGCAACTAAATTGAATGTTCTACCATCCGGGCACACTGTCCTCCCATTGCTGCGGTGCCGATTTTCCATCATTCGGCGTAGCATGCGCTCCGCAGTTCTTGCTGAACTGGGATCCTCGATGGGGGAGGGGCGTTGGTAATGATACCGGACGGATTCATTCGATTGATCAGCATTTTGAAAGCGATGCAGAGAGAAAAAGAGTGGAGCGAAGAGTGTCCGCGCTATATCATTGTTGAATGGCCTGGCATCAGGAAATACAGCTTTCTGTATCAAGGGCGGTACTTCCGGCGAAAGGGAACTTGAATGTGAACTTAACAATGGGCAGGACTTCGAGGTTGTCAGCTTCACGCATGCGTGAGAACTCCACCGACCAGCCACCGATGATGTTGATGGCGATGGCATTGCCTGCCTCTGGGAATGTTGAGGGGTGGGCGACAAGGCCCAGCCTCCCGGTAGTTTATCGACCACCGCGACAAACGTGCAAATTTTCATCACGACATTGAATAGACAAGTGACAAAACACAAATGCAAAGATGGTGGAATCGAGGCATTCCCCAGGCATCGGCGACCTGCTCCCGAAAACACAGTTTTCTTCAAATTATTGAAGCTGCGAGCAGGACGTCCGTCCTGGCGACGCGGGATGATGCGGTCTGACATCGACTCTTCGTTCTCCGAGCCTTCGGCATCCACATCACAGGCCTCATCACTCATTACGCCTTCACCTTGTCTATGGTCGGATGGAGGGAGGAAGACGACAGGCAGGAACCGAGTCGCCCGGCGCCGGTACGAGCAGCGGCGTCGGATCTCTCGTTCGACTGGACCTGGAGTGAGACGAGAGGTCCTGTGTGAGCGAGGCTGATCGAGGTGCGTAGGTATGTAGCGTGTGAGGAGGTGTGCGTGAGGAGCGAGGGAGGAGGCGAGGAGCGAGGTGTGAGGTGTGAGATGAGAGAGCGAGGGCGTGAGGTGATGGGTGATGCAAGGACATTACTGGAGATCGGAAG
>JALLPA010000716.1:0-13332 GCA_036939895.1 Thalassiosira exigua
GAGCGAGGGGGAGGCGGCGTCGTCATGGTTCGATGAGGTCGTCCGTGTGGTCGGTTGTCGGTCGTCCGGGCGGCGGGTGGCGGGCTCGCCGCGCACGGGCGGAAGGACAAAAATAGAGCGCGAGAAGACCTACAAAGAGAAGGGAGGGGATATTTGTAGTAATTCCTACGTCGGGCAAAGTGTCCAAAAATTCCAACGAGGAAAAAAAAACACTCTATCAACAAAATTACTATTACTGGAACTAAACTATTGTATGCCTACAAAGAACATGTCAACCTAGGTCGTTGTTACATTCTGTCCTAACTATACTGTCAGAAATAGTGGGCAAAACTACGCGATTCTATGAAGAACTCCCTAGGTAGGGAGAACAAAAGGAGGCGTGCATTTGATCGCCCCCTTAATTTGAATAATATAAAAAACAGTGGGCAAAGCAACGCAACTACTATAAAGAACTCTCTAACGGGACAAATAATACTTGCGTAATATTTCCCCTTCATCCTGACATACCAATTATTTTTCGGCACCTGAATAATTCGGCAGGAGTTCGCGGACCTCCACCAGGGTACCCGCTAACACAATTAATATATATTTTCTCTGTCAATAATTGGAGTTTGGTTGAGTTTTACATGTCAAACGAACGAGGACGAGCAAGAGCATGCCGAAAATGCAATAAAATTGTGATTTCATTGTAGTTTTGTGTTTCGTACATAAGCAAATGGCGGTTTGGCGACCGAATGCGGATATATCACCATGGCTGATCACATCATATGTTTCGCTCACCACACGAAAAAGCCATGAACTAAAACTCAATCATTCTACAACACAATTGCAATGCTGATATTGATTAGTAATAATTGCCTGGTTTCAACGAGGTATTTTGGCTACTAGTAATATTATCCGAGGTTTCGTCGGTCGAGTTACTAGTATGTAGTTTGTTAGTGCTGAAAATTACAAGGTTTGCCCCCTGGGCTTCGGCATAAATCCAAAATTTGAAACGCTTCGTTCTTGTTCATATTCTGACCGCTTTCAAAAATTCAAAGTGCACATAGATCAGGATGTGCCAGATCGTTCCATAAAAGCAACAAAAAAGTTATTTCATCGGAATCGGCAGTCCTCGTATTTTTTGGAAACTGTGGTTGCCTCAAATCCATTCTAGAGGCATTCCAAAGGTCAGAACGTCCACACATCACATATTGACCTACTGTATTGCCAAAAATGAGAACTAATACCAACACCACAACTAATTTTAGCGATATTTTGGCGATACAATGTTAGCAAGGATTAGCAATAATTATTCAAAATTCACAGCGCAGAAGAAGCACGGTGTGTTGTTTATGCACTTACCTCTCCAGGTAACTGACTTTGTAAGCGATTCTGCTGAGTAAGTAATCAGACCACATGATATTACGAACTGACAAAAGTATCACACCTGCTGAGAGGTACACATCTTCAGCGAACTATTTGGACCTTTCTCATAAGGATGGAAAATAGCCCTAACTCCGAAAAATAGCCCTACGGTTCATTTTGCATAGATAATCGGGAACAAAACCGGACGTTCTTGAAATAAAAAAATACAAGTAAGCGGTAAGGGTCTACCTTAGGAATCAGTATCAATCCCAATTTCCAGAGAGATTTCAAGCGACTTCTTTTCATTTCGGAAAAGATTTAAATTTTGCACCGGAAGGCAAACAGCGAACCGACAACTATTGAAACAAAAGTCCGTCTATCTTACGTAGGAATGACGGTCGCCGATTCCTTAAAACGAGACAAAATATCCTACAAGAATGGTGTGCTCCATTTTGCGAGAAAACAAGGCTCAGTACTAAAAATTTAGCAAAGTAGGTGCCACCAGGCCTATCGACATTTAATCGGCTAGGGTTACACATTCCTACGCAGAGATGTGTCAACTGTTGAATATCTGTTTTGGTGCAAAGTGGGTTGCATTGATCGAAGATCTGAAGTCGGCCCTCGGCTCTCTGCGATGACTTCAGCAGCAGAAAACTGAGCCCACAGCCAGAAAATCAAAATTCGAAAACTTGACAGTTTCCGGAACAGTTTTCATTCCCGTGATAAAGAGGAAACAAAACCAACAAAGCCTACAAAAGACCAAAACAACAAAAAGAACCTGTTCGAACTCGATGAAAATCCTTTCCTTCTATGATACATTTTACTCCCACACTAGAAAATGGAAACAACTCGAAACGGAACTGATTCCATACGCAACAAGCACGCAACAAGGAGTGATTGACCGAGCATGAGTTTCTAACAACAAAACGCTTTAGCAACCGAAGCTTGAGCAGCCGTGTACTTGTGCATCGCTTTGGAGGTGTGACAAGGCACATGTATAATGGTTGATTTTGTGAGAAGAGGTTTCTCGTAGTTAAACGTAGGACTTGGTAGGTAGTGGCGTAGCTTGGATACATGGAGTTTAATCCTGCTGGTCGCTTGCGTCTTGAAGTTCTGATGAAACTGAAGTGGGATGATTTGTTGGCTTTAGGGCTCTTTGCTTCTTAGTTTGTTGCTCGTTGGTCTGGGGTGCATCCTTTTCATCGTAGGCGACACCAAAGTTTGTCCACAGTGATAGATCTATAACTTGCCTGCTGCTTCTGCTTCTAGTTCCGCCAGACGTTGGCTCACCATCGCTACGTCCATCAGTCTTCCCAGCTGGATGGTAGAAGCGCTGGTCTTGGCATTGCCTGGTATGTCGGTGGAGCGTTGGGGCACTGAGTGGCCTGGTTCCTATGTCAGATGGATTGATTTGGCCTGTGATTTGTACTGGCTCCACAAGTCCAGCCTTGATGTCATCATGTATAATTGCCACTGGGACGACCATGTGCTTCATGCGACTTGTAATTTGACCATCTGCCGTTATATCAATTGCTGGTTGATTGTCTTCAAATATTTTTGCAGGACCCTTCATTGGCATGCTCAGGAAGCCGATGATCATGTGCATGTACCTGTTCCTCATTCCTCATAGTGGCTGTAAAAAAAACGCGAACATCAGCATCTATTGAGTGCACAGCAATACACAATTGCTTGCCCATATACCAATCAACTAGGACTCCCAGGATCGCAGTGAGTACGCACGAGATTGATTTTCACGTCTTGATGTCTCGCGCATGGTCAGAGTCAACGTACCGGTGAAGCAGATTAGGTATCAGTTGCTGGAAGACTTTGCCTGGTTCTGGCTCCCAGCGGATCTTCTGGTAGAGGTTGATGTTTTGAGCTGGGTACATGATCGGTGCATGGAGATGGGTGGAAAGGTACCTGGTGATGCGCTTGAGGCCTTGAAATGATACGGAGTTGGGGACAACATTGAACTGTGCCAGCCTTGATACTGTAAAGCCTAGTTCTGGCCATGATACCTGCTTGACGTGCAAAAATTGTCCGATAGAGCGTTGAACTTTTCCACTGTACTCCATCTGTAGTTTTTTCTCACTCTGGACCTTGGGCAGGGAGAAATTCTACGAGAGAGCGTTAGTGTTCTACAGCTGTGCAGTAAGGAGTATCCGCTGTCTTAATCACCTCTGCCTTTCCTTGTGGGAACCATTTATCAATGATCATCGTTTTTATGTGATTGGTTAGGTCAACGCTGATTTCCATGTCCGTCTGGACGGTTCGACAGTTTAGATAATTGTACACCTTTTTGTTTTCTTGAGTTGTGGTGGGGACGAATGCAGAAATGTGCTTCTTGCTGAGCGGCTGGAACGGGTAAAAACTCGTGTAGGACACCAAAACAAACTCTGTTGAAGTGATGACAACTAGAGATTGAGTGATATCTTCTTGCTCATAGTAAATGAAAAGAGTGGCTCCGCTGGGCAGAGGCATCTGCTCCGTGGTGCGCAGTAGGCTTCGGAGGCGAATCATCGACATTCCTGGTAGGATTCGTCCTGTTGGCGATGTATTGTAGGACAGGACGTCCAGCAGGACGGCTGAAGGTGGTGGGCATGGCGCCGAAAGGTCGGGGGTGGGGGAGGCCAGCATGCCAATGCCATGGTTTTCGCGAATTTTGTGCGGTGCCAGCCACACGACGACCCGCTATCAAGTTCCCTCACCAGAGGAAAATTCTTTTGCGAAAAATGAGCAAAATTCACATCCGTAGATTATCTTACACAGATACCGCCACTTCTTTGCTGAATATCGGCATCTCGTGAAAGGTGTTTCCCCAAACGACCTGAAATTTGTAGGATTGAGAAATAAATTTGCCCAATTTGGGTACCTACCTGCATATCTATCCAAACATACGGTATCTTCTACATATCTGCTGTCCGGCCGGGTCCACCCTAAATTAGACCGCATTGAGACACGTGTCTGCCTCAATAGGTGGGCGCGACCCGCGACCCGCGACCCGTGGCTGTCGGACACCATGTGGATACAGTTTGTACCCAAATTAGGGTGGGCCAGGTCCGGCCCCTCACACCGCTCTCGCAGCTCGCAGCGCGCCTCTCGCTCTCTCGGCCCCTGTCCGCTGGTCTCCGCTCCACCGCATGCAGGCAGAGCGCGAGATCCTCGCATAGGCTGGCATCAGCACCAAACTCGGCGTCGCCCGCTGCCTCGCCACCTCCGCCGCGCGGTCGGGTGCCCGCCTCTGCAGCCAGCCGCGCTGCTGTCGCATCGCTCAGTCTCAGTTCATTCATCCTGCCCGGCCAGATCCCGGATCCCCCCCTCGCCCTCGACCAGCTGATCAGCCCCAGGCCCCAGGCCCAGCCAAAGATCCCCCAACTCCCGGCCCGATCCTCGGCCTTCCTCATCGAACATTGGATGGTTGCAAGTTGAGTGGCAGCGGGCGAATCGACGCCAAACCTACTTCCTCGAATCAGGATGCCCGCCCCTCCCTCCCGTCGCCGCGCTGCGAATCGAGCGCCTTCCGCTTCTGGAGGTGGAGGGGCATCTTACGAAACTGCCATCGTCAGGCGTGATGAGACCCGAAATCAACGAAGTGACCACGGAAGTTTGGATCAAAACGAACAAGCCAGAAAAAAGTGGTTCCCTGTGCGTCTACTCCAGAGGCAAACGAAGAGCGACAGCGGAATCTCGCCAGCAGAAAGAATTAGCCCTTACGCTCTTCATGTAAATGAAAAACTTTCCCCGCGCTCATCAGGGTGGTTGTATATTGCTGCAGTTTCTATTGCGTGCCTATCATCTATATTGGTCACAGAGAAGGCCGTTGATGAAGCCATGGATGATCAAGGCATCAGTAGCAGCAATAGCAACATCAGTAGGAGCACCATTGATAACCTTCTCATCATCATCCTCTCGATATCTTTTGGGCTTTCCTTCCTAATCACACTGGCCTATCGCCATCGCGTCCTACGAGATATGTTGACACGGGACAAAAGCTTTATCCACTCATCCTTGGAATTCGTTCTCTCACTAATCGTGTTTTGCTTTTGGTGCATAGTGCTTCGATATGTGACTGATCAGTCATCCGGTTTCAATTATAGTCTGGCCATGATATCCATCGATGGCTCTGAAGATGAAATATGGAACATTAATATATTCATATGTTCTTGGCTGGGTTTTGGGCTGGCATCATACTTAGTGGGTGCTTTGACCATGGCTTCTGGAAGAAGGAAAAGGGGCGTATGGAGTACGAGCAATGATACTGAAGGAAGAACTTCTCCTGTTGCCTCACGCCACGAAAGTCTTGGGAGCAGTGAACCAACAATTGTTGCTGGAAACATGACAAACAAATCTGTCAACATCGAGAATGCTGTTGCTGGCTCCGATAGGAATCATATTTACAGAGGAACTGGGGCAGAGGAATCCACGACATATACATGTTGGTTTATATTGCTGGCATTTTCATCGACTCTGGCAGCGTTTTCCATTGAATTGAGGGCCGGGGAGTTGTGTGCAACTGAACTCATCGAAACTCCCTTATGCAGGCGGTCGTCACTGGGTATTGCAGTTGGCATCACAGGCGCCATATTAGCATTTGCCGCGTTGGTATGTCATCGATTGGAACAGAAGGGTTCATTCGACCACTATGGATCCAGGAAAGAAAATATTATATTTCGCGTCGAGGTTTCTCTGACAATTCTATCCTTGGCTTTGCATGCTACGAACCTTGCGCTTAGCACCAGCCCATCCGGTCCGAGTACAGAAATGGGAAACTTATTCATTGCTTCTTCCATGGGAACTGTGCTGTCATTGATTCTATTAGAGCAAATAATGAATATGAATGTGCCCAGGGTTCAGCCATTACCATCAGGGATTGTGGAGGAGGGCAATGATAACAAAGAAATGGATCATCATGAGATTCGTGGTCGTGAGAGGCCCTCTCAAGGTCGCACCAAGCACAGAAATCAGACAAAATGCGATCCTTCAAAATCTTCTTCTTCATCATCCTCTTCGTCGTCGTCGTCGTCGTCGTCGTCGTCTTCTTCTTCCTCCTCTGGTGGATCGTCCAGCTGTGATGCTGGGAAACGTCCTGACAAGATTCCAAGAAGGAGCAGATCCAAAGATTTGGAATCTGGCCTGGCCGATGCCACAGTTAGGAGCCATGTTGATCCCCCAAAAGACTTGGAACCTCATGAAAAAAAATCGAAAAAAGGACCCGCTTCTTCCAATTCAAAGAAGAAAGGTTCAAGGGATGGCAGCAAATTGTCTTCATCAGCGCGTTCTTCTTTCACAAAGACAGATTCCAGCCAAGAAAATTCAGCTTATTCTCTTCCTTTTCCGCCTCCAGTTTATTCTTCTTCTCCATCATCTCACACTTTGGATAGGCCCTTCATGGAGACATCATACCCAGCACCAGACGGGGCCATAGAGACATCATATCCACCGCCTCCTCCTATGACCTCTCGTGAATTTCGTCCCTACGCTGCGCATGAACCAATGTATGGCAACAACCCTGACGATGATGACGAATCTGATGATGACGACGACTCTGGGGTCGAGCTAAGTTTCAAACCTGTGGATGATTGCGACATGTCTACTCTTGACTGCTCAGTGGCGTCCATGGCGCAGCCAGCTAAAGATCCCGATGGTTACAAATCAGATGACGTTTATACTTCTGATTCGATATCATCCACAAAAGCGAGGACAAAAACAATTCCCTATGAGAATCGGCTGGTCTCAATCGAAGAGGCAAGTGTCGATGCTGCGTCTCGTACTTCAACAATAAAATCTCCAAAGGAAAATATAGACCTAAAGCAAAAGATTGAAGACATCATGAATCGTGGGGTTGCGGGAAACCCGTCCACCATTTCGAAAGCGAACTGGCGTGGTGAAGATGAATCTGAATCTGACCCAACAGGAGTTTCCTGTAGTGATTCATCCAATATTGAAGGACCTCCCACTGTCGATATGACAGATAAGAAAGATGAGGCTGTGAACAGAACCCTTCGAGGCCAATCGTTTTACTCGGAAGATCATACTTTGGGAAGTTCAGGTGATGTTCACAGCACCTAACTTCTTGTAGCTATTGCAAAATTTTATTGTAGTTGAAGTTGTATCATTCATCAGGCTCTCTCCACTGCAAAACTTGACCTCACTCTCTTAAGATCTGAGTTGCCAAGTTTCCATTCATCCTTGTTGCACTCAACAACGCAAACCATAAGGGTCCCTCCCTTTCCTCTTTCACTCTCCCTCAATACGGTTGCTGAAACCAAGAAGATGTTGTCATACGGGCAAAAACCAAGCCCAAGATTTTCTCTGTTCCCCTCCCTAAAATCTGGGCATGACTCCGGTGCAAAGGCGAGGTCGAATTCATAATAAGTCTGCTCGTCGTACTCCCCCTCAGCATCTGCGGATTTTATTGGTTTTCTCACGGTGCGTCCACCGATCAAGTCAGCCTTCATGACTCCTTTGTCAAAGTAGCGGTTGGGCACCTGATCCATGAAGATAGATTTTGCCACCCCAATTCGAGATGCCTTTTCCAACGTGGACATGTCAAGGCTGTTTGGTGCTGAGATTGAATAGACTGTCATTCGGTTGCATGATTTTCCATTTTTCCCTTCTGATGAATCATAGTAAAGGGGAAGTTTGGAAGTTGCGTCCTGGTTCCACTTTAGCGGGAGTTTGTAAGATGCTATGAGATTATTTGACCCTCCAGCATCCGATGTTGGCTGGGCCCCATCAGTGGCGATTTGGACGTCAATTGCTTCAACTGAGGACGGCATAGAAAATGGCAAGGATATCGCCTTTTCCTGAGCCTCCACTACCATGTTGGGATCGCGCAAGGAGCCGTCCGGGTTGAAGAGTTGACTGGTCAAGTCTCCTTGACCTTCGCCATCGCGTCTGTACAGATACTCGTCACCTGCTTGTGTGATGGTAGGAAACAGCACGATCGAAAACATTGAAGAGATTGACTTTAGGAAATCTCTCCGACGATTCGGATGGCCATCGACTTCCTGACTCAGTCGAGCCGATCGCAATGGCAAAGATGGAGACGGTTCGCTGTGCATCAACATCGGCCCCTGGGAAATCATCGAACCCGGAGCAACAAACGCCCATGACTTTTCCATGTAGCCGGCGCCGGAGAGTAACAGTGCCGTGAAAATCTTCATAGCTGTTGCACCAGCTTGTTGCTAGAATACGCCGCTGCCCAGTGCCCAAGGCCAAGATCCAAGATGGCAGATCATCTGTGGGTGTGGGTGAGCCGGGAGCCGGCTGCCGGGACAGTGCTTCGTTCGTAGTGACAGGAGCTGGCTTGGACTTGGTCGGTCCGGAGCGGGACTGCAAAAGAGTGGCCTTAAAAGTGTAACTCAGTGGTCAGTGAACGTCAATCGTGACGTATGTACGAAGTGTGTATTTTTGCGCGAATCACAAAAACTTTGCAACGTTGTCGTCTGCAGTCCCCCGCCGTCCATCGTTCATCCAAGTAATCCAAGGATATGGATGGGTTTCTACTCCCTCCTCTGCTTACTTGCAATCACTATGTATTCGATCCTAGCGCCGCTGAAATGGGGGATCTCCGTCGGCGCCGCCCAATCCTACATTAGAAAACTCTCTTCCGATACCATTTCGGTAAATACCTCTTTTTACAAAAAGGTACCGTGGTTAAAAGATTATGATTATTAAAATGAACTGATTCTGGCCTCTCTCCGNCGAAAAAGGTCCAAAATCGCTATTTTGGCCCGATTTTGGCGCCGATTCAAGTTTTCTTTAATCGCTTTTTGCTGATTTGGAGGGACCCCCAAAATCTTTTAATCTTTTAACTATGTTAGGAGACAGATTCTATATACACTTTTTTCTTTGTTCTGGATCTGTCTCAGATGTCGCTCAAAGCATTTTTTTTCTTTTTAGGTTCTGAAAAACAACAACAGTAAAAGTTTCCTGACAATAGGGGTTTTTTACCAATAAAAACCGAATTGTCATATTATTTTAGGTTCTGGACTGAAATTAGAGACGGTTTGATTTGAATATTGTGCACCCTGTTCGATGAGGTGCGTAGAATTGCTATGCCAAAATAGTATTATCTTTTTTTGCTCCCAGCGGAGCTGTTGTCAAGACCGCTCGTCGCTGCGATGCCAACAGACACAATGACGTGCAATCACGCAGTGCAATCAACTCTTTCTACTTTTTGCTCACCCAACAGCGCAGCAGTGCGCCTCATCTCGCAACCGCAACACGCCCCACTCCACGCCGCTGCAGTGCCGGTAGCGCTCGACATGGTGACATCTCCTCCATCCGCGCAGACCGGCCGATCGTCATCCGGCCCAGAGCATCACGGGCGCCGCAAGTCTGCCGTTGGAGGAACAGATGGCTCCTGCTGCTGCTGGCATTTCCTCCGCCGGCGCCGGCATGCAAGTTGTCCTCCGGCCCAGAGCATCACAGCAGCGCTGCAATTGGTCGATTGGAGCTGATCCTTGTCGGCTGCGGTAGCTGGTTTCCTCCACATCCTCCTCCGTCGAAGATGGCTCCTCCATCGGAGCCAGACTATCGTTGTCCTTTGTTCCTCAAAGTATCAACATGGCCGTTGCAGGTAGGTAAGAAAGAGAGGCGAGTCCCTTTTTTATTCTTGTTTTTGTTCTAAAAAGAACTAACCATGATTCCCTGGTCTTTTCTTCCTTCAGATTGACAGGAGAGGGGACGAAGCAATCGGAAGAAGATAACTTGGTAGGAAACGGATGGGGAGGTATTGAGAGGAGGCGATGAAGACAAACGAGTAAGTCTTTGCTTTTACTTCTTTTTATTTTTAAGTAGTAAAAACAGCCTTCCGTCAGATTGAAGCTGAGGGAAATGGTGTTTCTTCTAGAAAACCAAGAACTCTGACTGGTTTATTAGCAAAAAAACACTACATATTTTTACTTTTCTCAGGCATGAGGCCGTAAATATTTCCATTCGTCAATACTCATGATGGTTCATGTTTGATCATAGGTACAAAGCTCGCAACACGACCACTCGTTCGTTTGCAACACGAGTGCGTGCAGGTCCGCCCGTCCACATGATTTGGTGGGAGCTTGTCTCTACTTGCACGTACCTACGTCTGATTGGTCCGTCCGGCAAGCGGGCACCAATTGCGCGAGCTTGGACGGTCGGCTCGAAGTTCCTATCGATTGCATGGATCCTTTTTCTCGTTCTAATCGCAAAAAGGTTTTGGTGTAAAATCTGGCGATTACTTTAGCGCTCTGTTGCAAGAGAAAGATAAATCTTATGCAACAACCCTCTATTTTAGCAAGATGTCGCAATAACATGATACTTTCAAATATAAGGGTTTTTGTGTATTTTTTGGTGAAAGCTTCATATTTTAGTTTTCGTCAGAATTTTAAAAAGAAGGGTATTTCAAAACTTTTGCAACTCCGCATAGGAACCGGTATATATATTTCACACCAATTCCAAAATAACAAGGTTTTGGAAAACTTTGCCGAAAACATCGAAGTTTTATTTTTCCGTCGCTTTAAGAAAAATATCACAATTTAAAACTATAACGAATTCCTTTCTTTTGAAAATTGAAAGGAAAATTCTTTTTTATGTTGATTATATCATCTTAAGGGTAAGAAAATCTCTCGAACCGGTCAAAAAAATATTATTTTTTGTTCATTACAATCTAAACTATTGGGAGCTGACAAATATCAAGCTTCGTGAAATCACAAGCTCTTTGTCGAAGTGCCGACGAATAGGTACTCTTCTTCTATTCAAAAACTCACAGCATTAGCAAACTGGTGCCAATCATCTGCTACTAGAGGTATCCAGATTGATGGGTGAAAGAATTGAGAAATTTAATGTTGTTGTATATGCACTTGATGGGCTAGTACCATATAAACCCAAAGGTATTTTATTTTCCCTTGCTGGAAAATATGAGTTTTTACCAGACAGTATAACAGTAAATGTTGCAGATAGATGGCAGAAAATGTTTAATGAAAAGTGTCCACTTCTTACTAACTTTCACTGCGTTTATTTTAATGAAAAACTACTCTTACATGATTAATTTTAGGATGAAGAAATTAAATTGCTAAATGTTTCGTAAGCACAACAAAAACTTATATGTTGCTTTGAACAGACCGATGCATTCAATTATCCTAGCAAGCTATCTTCATGCTGACATCACGATTAAAATGTGTGTGAATTTCAAATTGAAAAAAAAACTAAATCGATATTTTGGTTTGATCACCCCTGTATAGAGTCTTATGGATCCCTGCCAACATGGTGACACCGCTCGAAAGCTAATGGCACAACAGTCTTGGCCTCCGTTCAGGCGAACAGTCACCAAGGTTGGTAGTATCAGTGCCTATACTTTTGAGCTGGCAGGAAAGGATGCTCGTCTCGGGGCATTGCACACGTTTTCTCCGGGGGGGACGTTGGTCGAGATGATGACAAAGGGGGCAGGCCCTCCTGCTCCCAACAAAACTGAAGCAATTCAAACTTTCATCACAAGCAAACACTCTGAGGCAACTCCATGTTGAGATTAATGGGCATCTCAATGGTGCCAACTCAATGTTCATCGATTCTTCAAAGATAATTAGAATTTCCTGGCAAAGATTTTTCATCAATATCATAATTTTGGCAACGGTAGGGTAGTACCCATCACGTCATTCATTCTACCTGACTGCTGTCATCTTTGGCTACTAGATAAAAATCAGAGCACTACTCTAACCTATCTATGCTTCCAAATATGTCCCCAAAATGGGACATATTGATTTTCACATTACAAACAAAAACTCGGAGCAGATATATCATTTCAGATGGGATGCTGATCACGCGTCATCTACTTCCCCTTAATTTTCACTAGTGCCATCAAGATGCGGGATAATAATTCCTCAGTTATGTCCCAAACTTTTCCCCAATTTTTAGCACAGGTCAATGGAGAGCGCAAACACAGTGAGTGGCCACATTCAATGGATTGACTCCTCAGAGAGGCAAACAAATGACAACTTAGTCAAGAAAATTGGTGTTGAGACTGCTTCATCATAGCACAAAAAATTATGTCTCATAGCAACTTTATTTATAAATGGCTCTCATATTTTGCTCCCGCCATAAATATTACCTACATACATAGGTATTCCTCACCAATTTGGTACTATACTTTAGGATATAAAATCATGTCTCATTTAATTGGCCAAATGTTTAAATATTTTTTAACTCCGATTGATGTGCTTTGAAGAGATCACGTTCGCGCCTCCTGGAGGCAGATTGCTGCCAATATTGAGCTTAGACATGAATACATTCGTCTGACACCTCTGGGTCGACCTTGATGCAAATACTTTGCCTCTCTGGTCGATGGACAGCCATGATATTTGCATTTGAAAGTCATCAAACATACCCCTTTTCCGTCCCGATTTTATTCGAAAGCACGGCTAATATTCCTACGTGTACACTGCGTAGGCCAGGCAACAAACAGCTGCCTGGCCAGCCTCTCAAACCATGATGGGTGACCTTCTCATACAGACCAATATTTCTGTTAATCCCTCCACCAAAAATGCCATCTGTCTCATGGCCCATGCACCTGATAATGTTGACATCCTTACCTACCTGTCAAAATCCTGTATCAAATGGACCATGTTAACCTAAGCAAAGTGTGCTACTAAATTTTTAGAGCCAATTGTCCCTACGGACCACAATTTCAACTGACAACTTCCACTAAAGTGCCGTCCCTCCACAAGCCTGAAACCCGACACCTTTGACTCCCTTACCCACCACAAATACAGATCAAAAAGGACTATGGCAGCCCAAGTAACCCAAGCACCAACACAGGCTAAAGATAAAGGCTAAAGCTAAAGCCACATCTCTGGATTTTACTTTACCCATGACTGTTAGAGCAAGGCTGCTTCGCTCAGGCAGGGAAAGGGCTTCGTGGAAGCTTGGAGCTGCTGGGCGTAGGAGATAGCTTAGTTGAGCTGCTCGGATATGGCGGGAACTGGGGGAATCTGTGGGATTCCCACGTAT
>JALLPA010000717.1:0-13315 GCA_036939895.1 Thalassiosira exigua
AAAAATTACTTACGTATCTGGTGTATGTATCGTCAGAGCTGGCGAAATACAGGTTCCCTACATCATAAAAACTTGGTCTATCCACCCAAATGTGGTCCTGTGGCTACAAGCTTTGTTAATCAGCTAGCTTGCTCCTCATTCATGCCTATGATAAATAGTACACATTGATCTTATTGTACAATACACACCGTAGCCCCGTTTCTAAGGTATGGGGATGAGCCTCCTTATCCACGAGTGATGGAACGTCCCATCTGGTTATTTTCCAATATGTTGATCTTTATTTTATGGATTGTTCTCTCAGTAAGGTCTCAAGACAAAATTGATTGGGTCGGACTATGACATACAGCGCCTAACCTTCATGATGACGTGTGGAATGAAGGATGATTGTGGCATGGTTTCCAAAAATCAGTAGGTGTTCGGATTTTCTTTTATGCAACCCTAAGTTCTTTATTTAGCAGGTCACTCATTTGATTCTTTGGCCCTTAAATCCTATATCCATGACTTTTCTGGTTATGTGTCTCTCTGTACTATAAAAGGGGCGGGGGAGGGACGGGGTGGGGTGGGGTATCATTCCACAGAGTCAAATGGTGTAGATAGCTCTGAAAAGAGGTACTTATATAATAGCTGTCTTAGATGTAGGGAGTGAACATTGCCTATTGATAAGTATATGTAGTGGTGGAGAGATGGACTTATGTCTTATGTTGTTTGATACTTTCAATGATATTCAAACGTTTCCACTCTTTAAGTACTATGTGTATACTTGTTGCGTGAGTGACAATGCTTGAATATCAATAGTGCCTGCTTGAACATCAATAGTGCCAAAAAATATTGTATGGACTCAGTATATCCCTGATTCACTTACTATCAAAATCAACCATGTTCTCTTGTTGTTGAAGAAACTTGGCTGTGTTGTCATGGTCAATTCAGTTTTTATAGAAACTTCCCACAAGTAATATACAAAAGTGTAGTAATTTTGGTACGTGAAAAAATGCAATAAGTAGGAACAATATGTGCTTATATCATGGACAAATCTATTGCACAAAGGTGTGTGTTTGTGTTCTGGCTTCCGGGCGAGGCAATACAGCAGAGCCTAAATTGGGAAGGGGGCACTTTTGGTCTGAATGTCGGCATACAGGGCTTCGCCAATTTACATAGCATCAGCATTCCATGTGGCGGACAGACAGACCATCTACTAACCCTCCCTTGAATCTCAGGAAGATACGAAGCTATGAAGGTGGGCACCGTGCTGCATTGTGACACACAAATGCACATTTTGTACTTCTGCATTCCATTCCATGGTGCACCGGGTCATGATGACATGCTGTTTGCAGACACCTAACCGGGAAAGACTCCTATGGAACCGAACCCTAATGTCTTATCTGTCAAGATTTGGAAGAGGGGGGGGGTCCATACTTCCCTCAACCAAGCTAGACGTGTTGAGCCTCAAACTCTTCAGAGGTTTTCTCCTGACAATACATGACCCATCCAGGATACTTCCCCTCAGGATATGCAACCCGTTCTGTACCCCCCCCCCTCCCCCTCCCCCGCCGCAGGCACGACACTTTAAGCTCCTCTTTTTGCCTCTCTGACCACGCACCCGGAAGTCCACTGGATCAGGCACCAGATAAGTGGTGGCCAGCCTCAATGGGGGAGAACGTTAACATACTATGGTGCTTGTCTCCAAAGCAATGGCAGCAAATGTTGCTACGATCCGGTGTGAAAATGTTTGCTTACCAGCAGACGTGTTGTCTCGCCATACAAAGACTTGAAACAAAGTGCAGGAGTAATGCTCAGTTAACCTGTTAACTTGCGCTTCATTGCCCCGAGTTGGGATGCAATCCCATATCAAAGAAGGCTGCACCCTGCACCCAATGATGACAAATAGAATCCACTTGATGCCAATACTCAACAAATTTGGGGGTGGCTCCGCCAACCCTGTTCTCCTACACACATCCTCACTGGAAGATGTGTGAGGTCACACATACTTATTCGCCTCCGGAGAGTCGAACACCGGCCACTAAGGGGAGCCCTCCAATCCCGACTGAGGCAGCCAACGTACATCGTTGGCGGCCGTACGGTCGCCTCTGCCAGATAGCAACTTGAACTCCTTGCGCATGGAGGGTCCCGCTTTCCAGTTGATTTAGATATGCCCAGCTTTTTTTGGTCACAACCTTACAATCCAAAGCCGTCATCCTGCAACCCTTTTGCTCAGGAAGGGAGGGTGGGGAGAAAAAAAGGGGTCCACCAGGGGCCGAAGACGTCCCTTAAATAGAGGGGCCTCGTCGACCAACGGCTTGCACTTGGTCACTCGCTTGACATTGGGGGAAGTGAGCGCCAAGTGGCCCGAGCAATCACGCTCGCCTAGACCTTCATTGACCCGTCAATGCATGCGCTCTCGCGAGATCTTCCCTGGGGGCAATCTTGTGTGGGGCCATGCCTTGGTGGCCACATCCATTTCAGTGATCCCCCCCCCTAATGGTGTTCTTGATGGGGAAGTTGGGTGCCAGCCTACTGCGTCAGTGGTCGCTGGCGCGGTATAGTGAATGGCTTCGGGGGTGCTCTGGTCACCGACTTGGGCAGCACTGCTGCAGAACACCGGTGGCCCCCGCGACTTGTGACCCCTTGCACTGAGGACTTCGACCTCCTCCCTGGAGACCGGCATGGTCTGCTGCTTGAAGATCACCTCCGGGCACTCGTTGAAAAATTCCACCTGCCTGTTGAAGACCAAGAGGTCCCATCGAAAAGTGACATTCCTGTCGGTAGCCTCGGCTTGGAAGGTGCCTCTCACCTTGAACGGCCCGTCAAATGTGTTATCGAAGCCAGGGGGGTGCATCCGACCATACCTCTCCGTCCTGTCACGGTACACCATGCTACCGTTCTGTGCGGGGTCATACGGGGGCGGGGGGTGGTAGCGTGACCAAGCACCTGGGTGGATCAGGTAGACCATCCTCGGCTCGTATTCCGGGTCGTCGTCCACCGGTCCCAGGGGTACTTTCAGAGGCAGGCAGTCTTGGTCACACCACTCGGGCCAGCGGCCATAGAAATCGGGGGGAGAGGTTGCCTCATCAGGTCCTGAGGTCAAAGGATGTCCCCGCACCATGGCCATAACGAGGGAGAACTTCTCCAAAGCGTGTCTCAATTTCGTAAAATGCTCGGGGCTCAGTGCTTGGGCAACGTGTTGGAACTCCTTCCTCCTCAGCTGGGGGATTCCCTCCGCCTTTCCGAACTTGGGTCTATGCACGTTCCTTGGCCAGTGGGTAGGTAGACGGAGTGCGTCCCAGGTAAATGTGGTGGAATCAATGGTTGAGGGGTTTGCCTTGGTTCATAATGGAGACTCCCAACAGCCGCGTGGGGCCGTTTCCGGAGGCAAAGGTTCCAAGGGAGTTGGCATCCTAGTGGAGGAGCTCATCGAGATCCTGCCTGTCTACCTCTTCACCAAACTCCCATCCACGTGCGTTGGTAGCTCGGCTTCTGGGGTCTTCAGCGTTCCGGGCCCTCGTCTTCATTCGTCCCCTTCCCTGTCCTTGCCCTTGTCCACCACAAGGGAGGCACAGGTGATCTTGTGGCCGCAGATCTGCCGGGCACTCAGCATGGTGATTGCACAGGGTGAGTGAAGCTGAAGCAGGTAGCCGAGGTTTGCGGTGCCAACCCCAGCGAGCGGAGGTGGAGGGCGAACGGAGCCGACGGAAAAAGTTGGCGTGTCCGACGGCTACACCACGCCTTAGTAGTTCATCAGCTTACGGGAATAGAGCATGCCTTAGAGACAGGCTCTTGCCCTCTTGCCCTCTTGTCCCATCGAGGAGGTACGATATGTATGATAGGCCATTTATCATTTGATGCAGATTTTTTTGACATGATGCTGCTACTGGAGCCTACCTACTGGAGCGACACCAAGCAAGGAAATAAAGAAGGGGGTAAGGTAGTTCATCGCCCCAATGGTACATCTACCTAATCCTCTCTCTGTGGTCCAATCGTTATGCGAGCACACCCATCTCACATTCCCCTCCGGTAATTCCCAGAAACCGCCAACCTCAAATGGCCATCGTCGTCGTCGCAGGTCGTCGCCGCCGCCGCGCGCCGTCCATCCCTCCCGAAAACCGAAGGACGCCCACCGCCCGCCGCGTCCGCGCAGATAGCGCGGCGGCGCAGAAGGCCTCGCCCGCCGCACTTCCATCCCTGAGCCCTATTTTTCATCATGGCGAGTGCGAAAGGAGGGGACGTCAACAATGATCAGGCTCCGCCTTCATCGGCGGAGGAGGCGGCCGCGCTTCTCGGCGCTGCCATCTCATTCGACGCCCCCATGACGTCGCAGTCTGCCACCGGGCACGTCAATCCTCCGCAAGGGATGCATTCAATATTCACCGTGCAGGCTCCCGTCCCCAACCAGGTTTTGTTCACGAGGCTAATTAACTTGAGGGCTTGGCTGAGGTGGCATGCGGGTTCATTAGAAGATCCTCCCGACCACGGGCTGGATGAGAACGTAAGTGCTTCATGAGCTATTTGGCAGGGATCGTTCAACGGGCCGAAATAGGGGCATTAATTTGTTGCTGTTGTATGCCACTCTGTTTCGCTAGGCGAATTTACAATTGGGAATAACTTTCCCCGCAACAAAACGAAATATTTCCCAAGAACCCTTTAATGCTGCTCGTTCCATCCTGGCAGTATTAATGAAGTTGCTCGAGGCCTCTTCAGCTATTGGCAATGGATGGGAGGTTGGAAGCAGCCTACCAGACGATCCCACCTCCAAAGTGGTCAAATCATTATCGCCTACGCCAAAGCAAAAGAAGCATCTCCCGAGCAAAAACGCGAAGCAACACAAGCCCCTCCCGCCTCTCCTCTCAACACCTTTACGAAACGTTTGGGTTGAGTGTATATCACTTTGCCTCGCTTTGGGTTGCTCTCTTCCTGGAAATCTGCGCACTGACGTTAATTCTGTTCTGGGGAAAATGATGGAGATTTCCAGTTGGAATCCGAGATCAAAAATGGCTGCTGGAGGAGTGAGGCTTTCCACGCTTCAGGTTGTGGGGCAAGTGTGTGTATTGAATGATGATCTGGCTAGGAGGACGGCACCTAACGCTTGGGAAATACTCCAATGCTGCCACAAGGGGCTGTTGAGCGGAGGGGCAGGAGAGCCTGGTCATCGTGCTGCTTGTGTAAAAACGGCATGCTGCTTATTGGTCTCATGTCGAAGAGCAGCCAAGAGCTCAGTCGGTGCCATGAGAGATGGGGGTAATAGCGACTCGTTTGCAATTGCTGGGGCATTAGAGGACAGAGTTGCAGTGGAGGCTATTAAGTTCATCAAAAAAGGCGTTTCCGACAGGTATCCGGAAGTGAGAATGGGCGTGGCGGTATTCGCTGGACTGGCTGCTCCGATGTTAATCCGAAATGTCCCCTCCTTTGGGGCATCAAGGGGAGCCGCAGGAAAAGATGCTGATGCTTCTCCCCTGGCATGGTTGGAAGATGTGGCCCACCTTGCTATGCGAAATATTGACGACGAAAGTGCTGGGGTTGCGACCGCTTGGTCAGGAACTCTCGCAAGATGTCTCTGTGCTTCAGCTGAGTACGGCCAAAGTGTACGAGATGCCCAATCAGAAGACCAAGCCTCTAAACGCAGTGTAGATGTTGACGACGAAGCTCCAGCAAATGACAATGCCAACCTTGACATTGCTGCCAAGTTGAAGGCCTTTTCTGAGTCTCGCCGTGCCATGGCGGCAACCACGGCCTGTTCATCGGTCCCATCAGCAGTTGTTTACCTTGTTTCACAGTTTGTTAAGTGTGGGGGCGAGACTGTAAGCAATCGATGCGGAGGGTCGTTTTCAATCGGAGGACGTGCTAGCCGCATCGGTTGGTCAGATACTCTGATGGAATTCTTGCGCTTGCAAGTAGCTAAGGGAAGCTATCCGCTGGCTGAAGCTCTATATCCTGTTCTAGAGATGGTTGGGTCATCTTTTGAGAAACAAATTCGCAAGAGGGAAGGAGGGCATCATTTGTTGCAGGAGATGGATTTCTACGCCCCATCATCTCCACGCTCGCCCAACGAAAAGAAGCCCCGCGCCTCGTCCATGTTTCTTGCAACAAATCCGAAGACGAAGTCAGCTGCAGACTCTAGTATTGGAAGGCTCCTTGCGTCGAATGTGTTGAGAAAAGGTCTATCAGTGAATCTTTCGGAGTCATCTCAGCTCAAGATTTTACGTGAGCTGACCTCAGCTTGCCGTGCTTCTGTGGGCACCACAGCGGTTGATGGAGGCACAGGCTCAACTAGAGCTGCTAATGTGGATAACGAGAAGCAACTGAACAGGCATCAACTTCAAGTAGCCCTCGTCGAGATATCTCATTTGATAGTTGCCCTTGGGGAGGCCGGTGCATCTTCTCTCGAAGATCTCCTTCCAGTTTTACGTGATTGCCTTTCATACACGGATCATGGCGTTCGGCATGAAGCTGCAGCAGTGTATGCAGCGATTGCTCAAGCATTTCCATCGGAAGGGCGAGTCTTTATCATTGAAAGTTTGGGCACTTTTGGCGCCAACTTGGATGCGATTCAAAGCCTTTCACAGAGGGTGGCTCCAATCGCTTCACCCACGCCCCGAAACAGATTTCGACGGTCGACCACTGAAGCGAACAGTGGCACTGGCCCAGCAGATGAGTTGATCAAACACCAGTCTACCTTGCATGGCAACAGTTCTGCCGTTTCGATGCTCTGTCACGAAGCCCCACACATGTTGGGAGGTGTTGCTACGGCTATTGTCAGCAAAGTGTTCGATGTTGTGGCCAAATTGTTGCAGTGCCAGTTCAACGATTCGCTGGTGAAGGTATGTTAGTCATGCTCTATTGGGTGCTGAATGGACACTGCAATTCTTCTTACTCTTCTTTGTTGAATCAGTCAAACCCAAGTGCAGCATGCACTTGCATCAGAGCTGGGTATTGCATGCTTAGCGGTGTCTTATCGATGGGTATCGAGGCCATTGTTCCCAACCATGTGACAACGGTCTTCACCTACTGGCAAAAATCAGCTTTAAGTATGCTACCAGGCAAGTAGAAATGGGAGAAGACATTCCCCAGCGCCCCCTCTTTTTCTCACCTCATTTTCACTTTACAGGTGTATCGAAGTTATCTACGACTCATGATCTACTTTGGGTTGAAACGATGCTGGCCTCCATCGTTTCTTTCTTGAAATTCAGTCCCACCTTATTGCTGGCAGTGCCAGATGCGCTGACTCGCCTGACTGCCATTCTTGACAAGGTACTGCCTCTTATATCAAGTGGTGGTAGATTTGAAAGAGAAGCAGTTGACCCAGTGGGAGGTGCCCGACTTTCCAGCG
This sequence comes from Thalassiosira exigua, assembly GCA_036939895.1. Taxonomy (NCBI): domain Eukaryota; phylum Bacillariophyta; class Thalassiosirophyceae; order Thalassiosirales; family Thalassiosiraceae; genus Thalassiosira; species Thalassiosira exigua. The sequence goes on from JALLPA010000717.1 coordinate 7,319, forward strand.
CAAGATCGTCTGTAATGGAGGCCTACTCTTGGCTTCCTCCAGGATCATTTCCTTTGTCTGCAGACAGGATATTCTCGTTCGCTGCTGCCCAGATTCAGGTGAGCAACCCGCTTCATTTCCCACTGCTAAATGGCTTGAATTGCCCTGACCATCACATAATATCACCACACTGCAGGACCTGAGCATGAGTGATGTACTGTGTTCTGTCCTCGATGGCCTCGTAAGTCGTGAAGACAAGATAATTGAAGCTCATTCAATCGAGCGCGCTGTTGGACCAGGACAGATTGGGGGTTCAGTCACCTTAGACAACAACATAACAATCCGGTCCTCAGATGTCGTCCACCACAACGAAAGGGAGGCAGTCTTACATCTTCTTGCATGGAGAAAAAAGTTTCGCATGCGCATCCATGACGATATTCTTAGCTTGTATCTAAGGGAAGGAGATGAGAACTCAATTCCAACGCCCCTCCATGAGGTAGGCACCTGGCGAGTTCCCCCAGACCCCACTGGGACCTCCAAAGTTAGACTATTAGACTCCAGCATTCATGTGTTTGCGGCGACATTCGGGCTTCAGGATGGTCATACTCAATCTGAAGCGCTGAAGATGCTTGAGCAGATGTACTTTTGGAAGCAAACTGATAAGGCAACGCGATTCAATGTCAGTTCCTCTCTTATTGCCGAGAGTCAAGGCAAAGTGAAGCCGCAAGAGGAAGATGTCCCGGCGTCAAATGTGATCGCGACAGTCTTGGCTTGCCTTCAAGCCTTGCCCCTGCATGAATCCACTTACGACACCCTCATAGACCGTGGGCCTCCTTGGATGGAAAAAGCGACTTCTCTTTTGCTGCGCTTACTCCCGTCTCCATCTGGTATCATACGACATGGAGCTGCAGAGGGTCTCTCACTTCTTGCTACACTCGGCGTGAGTGAGGATGCTCATACACTCCAGAGCACCATTCTCCACTCTCTTGATGAAGTCATGAAAGGTAGCAATGCAGGGGCGAACCCCAAAACTCACACCGAAACTCTTGCATTTGCGAAGGCAGGCTCGTTGTTGACCTTAGCATGCATACAAAGGGCAGCGAAAAAGATGAAGAGAAATGAAGAAGAACGTGCTGTCTCACGTTCAGTTTCACGAGAGTCCGATACAAATGCAGAGAGCGACAAGACGCCTGTTATGATAATGATGACCCGAGTCCTCCCCTCGTTGGCCACACAAAATCTAGAAGACGACTCCCTTCTTGCCAGGACTTATGCGTTGCATTCGTTCGGAATCTTGATAGCAAACTCTGTGCCTCATGACCGATCCCTCGGACCTGAACAAATTCAGACGGTATGGAAAGCTGCTGAAGCCGCGGAGTCGAGGTAAGATCCGAAGCATCATCTCACTGTCAAGGAAAACTGTTGACTAACGAGGCAAGGCTTTCCAACGCTCCTTTCAGCTTTCTCAATGGATGGGCTGCAGTAATATCAGAAAACAGCAAGGGCAAAGAGCGCGAAAAGTTTGCTTCGGCTCCTGCGTTCCTTGCCGTTCTTCTCCGGCTCATGACTACTCTACTTCCTTGGCTGGGAGAGTTGAAGAATATGGATCGCTGGTTAGCGAGTCGATTCTCTTCCTATGCCGCGACGATGTTGGAATACAGCCGACACCCAGCCGTTATCTTCGAAGGCTCTGTGTTCTACGAGCGTTTGAGTGCACACAGCGATCTCGTTGAGCCAAACTCTTGTTGTGTCGTTACGACGCATAATACTTCACTCTCAGCCATGCCATTTCTTATCTCCGTAATTCAGCCACCCTTCAAAAGGGTTGCGGCTGATAGCGAGATCGACTTCTTTAATTGCCAGGGTCCTCTCGATGCCCAGCGATCTGCAGTCTTATGCCTCAAAATGATGTGTTCCTCATCGAAAACTGCAAACGATGCTTTCACACTTGGACTTGGAAAGGCTCTATTTACCTTCCTCCACGATCGATGCGGGCGACGAAGGTTTGAACACTTTTCTGAACTCAGGTCCCTAGGTAGGAATTATTCCGTTGCTTTTGTGTGTCAACAGCATGAACTTGATCTCATCCTGCCCTTGATATATTGCCATGTCGTAGCCCTCTCTCGTGCAGTTGTTAACTTCTTTGAAGATTGTCAAATGTTGGAGTCTGAAGTGATCAGTTTGATCGAAGCAAGCCTCAATGCCCAGCTTTGTGGAAGGGACGAGGACGAGAAATCGTTCATCATCATCCAATGGTTGCTTTTGTCTCGATGCCTGGCGTCTGGGGATGCTTCGAGAGCAGTTGACAATTCTGAATCTGAATCATCAATTCCTGTGCTCATCGAGAAGGCGAGATTTGCGGCACGGTTGGGTGCTTCCATCGTGCTGAAATATTCAAATCCGCCTCGATGGCAACTGAAATGCGTGTCCACCAACATCGCAGCAGTTGCAATGATGAAGCTCCTCCGCATCAACGAAGAATCTGTTAGCAATGGTTCTCTGTTCAATTTGAAAGCAGCCAAGTTAAGGTGCATTGATATGTTGAGAAAAGAAGACAAATCTCTTGGACCGCGGCTTTATTCGCTACCTATCTTTCATCTGGAAGAGCTTGTAACAACGGCGTGCAGCACATCCACGGCGACATCGAACAATTCTGAGCTCCCCTCAGTCCAGATAGCTGGACTTAGGTTTCTGATTTCGTTGATTAGCGCGTTTGGCAGTCAAATGGATGCTTCCACAAATGATGAAAAATCTGTATTGGAACAGTACTCATCTCAAATCATGTCTTCAGTGAAACATGCCCTGAATTCTCAAAGTTCACTCAAGGACTCTGTGCCTGGAACTGGATTTCATCGCCTGTTTTCAGCTGGTTGTGATGCACTCTACGTCATGATATCAGCGGATCTTATTTCAGATCCAATAGCGATGCGTCGTCTCTTGCAGCCTGTGATGTTTGCTCTTGAAGAACTCCCTTTTGTTGGGTTTCCAAGGGAGGGTGTGAGCTTGGACGAGCTTTTGATGAACTCTTCTCATGTGACAGATGATTACAGGTCGTACCCACTATTTCGGCTTGCAAAGCTGTCCTTTGCAGCAAAAGCATCTGGATCGATCAAACTTCGAAATATCCAACAATCCACGATTTCGTTGATCACAAGTGATCTGGAAAAGGACGAAGTGGTAAGGGCTGTCCATTGCGCTGCCGCTGCCATCGATGGCTTCTTGCTCGAGGATTCTCAGCATGGACAGCCCAGTTTCCAAGGGCTGACCTTCAAGAATGTGACCGATCTTGATGAGACTGTCATCCAAATGCTCGTTGACAACTGGAAAACTCTAGGTGTCTCTGCGATTTCATCAATGGTCAAGGCAGTCAAAGCTTTGGGTAATGGGAGCGAAGAACGGAAGTCTTTGCAGCAATGGATCTTCAAGCTTACACCTGCGATATTGTCTGGGATGCGCAACTCGCTTTCTAGCCTTCAATATGATATGGTCAAATCTCCATCAGAACTCTCATCAGTTTCTGAGGTGGCAGCTCTTTGCATCTATGCCATCCGTCTACTTGCGATGGAGAGCGAAAGCGTTGGGAATGAGTGTCTATGCTCTGCTGAACTTGGTGACATCGCCAATCTTGTGACTGAAGTCGTTTTCGACATTCTTGGATTGGGTCCAGGCAAACAAAACGTGAAATTGTTGACCAAAGATCACCAACTTCTTGTACAGCAGTCATGCGGGCTGCTCGAAGACTTGTGCCATCAGCATTGCACCATCAAGGTGGATATCTCAATACTCACCCGTTCAGTTGTGACCCCCCTGGTTGGTTTGCAAGAAAAGTTAAGAGGAGAGGGGGCACCGGAAACCAGCCATGGCATCATCATTATTTCATCCTGCATCAGATCCAGCATGTCACTTTTTCAATCTCATCCCCAAGAAGGGCGCGCAGCATTCGAAAAAGCTTTAGTTCAACTGGTCATGGCAGTGCTGAAAGACTCGAGTGAGCTCGCTGAGGAAATCAAGGCATCAAGTTTGTCCCTCCTACGTACCTGCTGTGGAAGTACACTTATGTCGCACAAGGAATGGGGACAAATCGCAAATTATTCGGCGACCTGTGGGATGTGGGATGCTTGGTCGGTAGTTTGTTCTGTGCTACCTCCTGGACATGGGATCAAGTACAGCATTGACGCCATCAAAGCATCTTTGGGAGACCTCCAGTCCGGCCCTCGTCACACCGCTGCACTTGTCGCCTTACGGACATCCTTGCACACTGCAAATGCAGATGACCCATCCTTGCTTCCTTTCACTTTGCAATATGTCGGATGCGAGATCCTCCAGCTCCTGAGAGGTCACGGAGTGCGACTTTTAGCAGGAGAGGGCTTTGACGAAAATCGCACCACAGTGTGTGCTGAGGCAGTCAAAGTCAATATCATGGCTTTCCAATACCTCAATTCTATGTCGGAAGAAGAGGGAAAATTTGTCTCATTCACTTTGACGTTGTTCGAAGTTCTTGTCGAAATTGTTTCCTTCAATGGGTTGCCGAATCACCCTAGTGGCAAGAAGGGAGGCGACGAAGCCATAGGCAAGATGTGCGCCCAAGTCTTTGTACATGTTGCTCGAACCACGCCCATGCTCTTCAAATCCACTATGGCAGCCATCTCCCCTTCAAGTAAAAGTGTTCTCGAGGCTGCCGTGCGTGCAGACATGAGTGGGTATGCAGCCCCCAAAAGGGTATCAAAGAAGATTAGTCTCAAGGGTTTTGTTCGCTAAACGAAGCAAAGGATGAAGATGCTTCACATTCCTTCTTTTGCTGTGCACAAGTTGCCTTTGAAAATTTCGTACCATTCTATGAATGTATTGTTGGGGGGAAAGCGGACAGTGCATCATCGGCACCGTTTTATCGAGGCGATTCCAATGTAATGTGCCATGAACGCTTAGGATTACTTTTGCAGGAAGAATTGAACTTTTTCCTGGAATACCTAGAGTTGATAATGTGCGGTCATTTCATCAGATAAGAAGACATTACTTTATTCAGCACAACACAGATGTCCCCCTCCCATGGTTCATGCTGCTATCTGTAGCAAAGGCTCTGCCACTGTTCGTTAGAGCTGCGTTATCCACAAGCAGCTGTCCACGACGAGCTCAGTCCCTGCCAAAATGGACCGCCCTGACAGCGGCGCCATTATTGACGAAGGGCCGAGGCAAAATCCCGTTTGTAAATTGCCCCATAGGGAGGGTTCCCGTCAGAATTTGGTCAAAACTCTTTACGCATATTCATATATCATGTTTTTGAACAGCTAGAGTAGAGGCACTCAAACTTGCATTTTGGAAGAAACGTTTTATAAATGTACCCCCTCCCCTAGCCCGTCCTCCTCGGCGACTGCCTCCCCCCCCCCCGCTTCGCTCCCCGATGCCATCGCCGTTGCCTCATCCCTCGCAGCGGCCGCAACGTGGAACTCGCTGTCTGCAGCACCTCCCGTTCGAGCAAGTCCAGCAGGTCGGACGTGTCCACCTGTAATGCTCCAGAAGTTGTCGACCCCCCCAAGAACCAAGCAAGAAGACCTAGAGATAAAAGTCCGTTAGAAGAATGAATAGAAAGGTTGATTTTTGCAGTCAGACTCACCGTCGGCGTTGGGGCCAAGTGCTTTCTCCTGCCGGATGACGCGGCGGGGGGCGAGAACAACGACGGCGACGTGCGCAGCTCCAATGTCAGCGGCAGCGGTGCCGACCAGAGCGCGAGCAGCGGGACCAGACACGGACCAGACAGGAACAAAAATCATAAATAAAAAATAGAACAGCGCAAAGGTTGCCGGCGACGCCTTAGAGGCGCTCACCTGGCCGATCAATGGCCGACGACATCAACGTTGGCAGGAGGAGCACCGCTTCGGTGCATGTGCGATGAATTCTGACGGACGGCTTGGGAACCTTGGGCTACTTATCCAATGAGCTAGGCATTGATTTAGTGGGCAGCGTACAACTTTTGCACCTTGTTTTTGATTTTTTATTAGTAATTTGTACGGACGACCACTA
>JALLPA010000718.1:0-13321 GCA_036939895.1 Thalassiosira exigua
GCGTCGGCTTCGGCGGCTTCGTCGTCGCGCCGTCGTCCGCCTCCGCCGTCGCGCGCGCCGCCGGCGTCGTCGGACGCCCCCCCGGCCGTCCACGCCGTCCTCGCCTCCCTCCGGGATCGGCTCCGCTCGTCCCGCGCGACCGACCGGCGCGCGGCCGCGAAGGAGCTCCTCGCGAAGCTGTCCGATCCCTCGACGTCGCGAAGGTTGCGCCGCGAGGCCGAGCGGGGGTTCGAAGCCGCCTCCGCGTGTGCGTCGTCGTCGTCGCGCGGCCGCGGAGGGAGGGGAGGAGGAGCCCCGCAGGCCGCGCCGCCGTGGGAGAGGGTCTGCTTGTTGTACCGGGGGCTGATGGACGCGTCGCTGCTCGCGGCGCGCACGGCGGTGGAGGGAACGGCGGCGGCGGGAGGGGGGAGGCGACGAGCGCACGCGAACCAGACGGGATTGACGAAGCGCTCGATCAAGTTCACCGCCGACGACGTCCTCTTCCCGCACCGGGTGTTCTTGACCGTGGACGCGGGACAGGACTTGGAGGTCCGCGACGGAGGGTACGCCGGATCGTCGTCGGCTTCCGTCGAGGAGGATTGGAAGACCGCCCCGAGGCACGGGCATCACCTCGACCTCGCGGCCGCTTCGTCCCGCGGCGGGGGGGGGGGCAACGGCAAAGGAAAGTCCGCCCGCGGACGGTTCGGCGCCTCGCACTACGAGCCCCGGACTTACGCCGACGAGGACCGCGGATCCCGCCTCTCCCCCAAGGAGATCCAATCCTGCGTCGACTACGCCGTCCGTCGATTGAACGACAAGGACTGTCGCGCCCTCGGGACCGAGGCGTCGCTGCTGCGGTGGCTGGGACACGCGTGCGCGCGGCCGGAGTACCTCGCGGCGTTGCCCGCGAGGGGGCAGCTGTCCCACGTGCTGCACGAGGTGTCGATCCGATTGGAGCGGGCGTTCGTCGACGGAAGCGTCGGAGAGCGGGGGATCTTGCCCCCGTCGCCGGACAGCCGACCCGGACGAGACGCGGGGGAGGCGGGAGAGGGAGTTTCCCAGGAGGTCCTGCTGGCGTGCGCCAAGTGCCTCTCGGCTTTGGTGTACAACTCCACCTGCCGCCTCGGGACGGGGATGCACCTCTACATACGTCCCATCGTCGAGCTCGTAGCGAGGTGGGCCGACGACGCGTGGATCCTCCAATCGGAGGGGGCCTTCGCGTCCACCTCGGACGGACGCGCCTCCCTCGCGGCCCAATTGACGCGGAGGACGAAGGGAGCGCGCAATCCCCACGCGGAGATGGTGGCGCGGGGGGAGGTCAATCCCTCGAGCTTGCGACGGAGGAGCCGGAGCGAGGCGGACGTGACGGCGTTGATGCCGTACCTGTACTCCTCCGTCACGCACCTCGTGGCGGCGCACCCGGAGCACGCCGTCCCGATCTTGGGGGATTGCGGACACGGGTTGATGCGATTGGCGAGGCGGAATTACGCGCGGGCGGGGACGACGGGGCAGGTCAGGGACGCGCTGACGGAGTATTTCGGGGCGCATCTGCTGGTGGCCGAGGCGAGCGGGAGGTTGCGAGGGTTGCCCGAGGGCGATCTGGGTCCGTTGGTCCCTCGGGAGGAGGAGGAAGAGGAAGAAAGCGGAAAAAACGAGGAAGGCAGAGACCGAGCCGGAGAGGAAGAGGGCGAAGAGGAGGGGAAGAAGAAGGAGAAGAAGAAGAAGAAACGAAAGCGGCGAGGGGCCACCCTCGACGCCCGCTCCGTCTCCAAGCTCCTCGCCCTGGTCCGCGACCCGCGCGTCTGGGAGTCCCTCTTCCCGCCCGCGTCCGCCGTCGCGGGAGGACGGGCCGGCACGGCCGGTCGCCGGCGGGGCCATCGGAGGAGCCTGCCCTCTTCGTCGGACGGGCGGGGAGATTCCTTGCCGGACGGCGGGCCGACGTGGAACCCCTTGACGCAACGCCAGCGGCGTCACCTCGAGCTCTGCGCGCGATTGATTCGGATTGCGCAGAGGCTGCACGTGGCGGAGGCCGAGGACCGCGACGGAGGAGAGGACGCGTTGGATCGTATCGCGGAGCGCGCCAACGAGGAGATGCGGCGCGGCGGCGCGGAATTGGGGGAGGTTGATATACCCATACCCGACGGGCGCAAGGGCGGGCCGGTAGGGTCAGTTGGGACGGCGACTGACGATAGGACGACGAGCGAAGGGGCGTTCCCGAGCGCTTTGGCGCGCAGCCCCTGGATCCGCGCCGTGGGACGGCATCTGTACCGGATGAATCCCAAGTTCGGCCGGATGGGCGACGGCGCCGCGTCGTCCGCGACGCAAGGGGGAACGCAACTCACGCACGCATCGGCGGGGCTCGGCGTGGGCGGCGGCTCGTTTGAGGCAGAAGGGGGAGACGCCTCGTCGTGTGAGCGGATCCTATGGGAAGCGTGCCCGATGCTCCGAGCTTTGGTTGTCGAGGAGGGCGCGGCGCTGCGAGAACCGTCGGCGGGCATGACGCAGGGAACCCTGGACACAACCTTCGCCGATCCTGACGAAATGGACAAGGCCACAGACGGGGCGGACGACATTCGAACGACCGCCACGGCCGCCCTGCAGCTCCTCGCCGCGTGCGCCGAATCCTACCCCCGGGGGGAGTGCTGGACGTCCACCGTCCGCACCGGCTGGTCAGCGACGTTGGACGAACGACCCTACCCCGCTGGGACGGCGGCGCAGCTGCGTGAGCGTCACGGAGGCTTGGTAACCGACGTCGCGAGCGTCGCGTACCTGTTGGGCGCCGTCCTCGAGAGGCACGGGGGAGGAGGGACAGGGGAGGAGGGGGAGTCGATCCGACTGTGGTGCCTCGTGGGGCTGCTGAAGCTGACCGAGGCAAGCGCTGTCGCGTGCTCGCGGGACGGGGTAGAGGGAGACGTCGCGTCCTTCGCGCCATCTTCAGCGCTGATGGCGCTGCGGACGGCGTGGCGGCACGTCTGGACGGTGCTCTTGCGGCCCGACTTACGCTACGCGGGGTACACGGCGGGTGCGTTCGGGGGCAACGCCGGGGAGCTGGCGGTCCAGCTCCTGACCCAGATCGTCCGGTGGCGGCTGGTGGATCGGGCATGCCTCTTCTCATGCCGCGGGCTCGAATTCGGGCCCGCCAGTCATTCGGAGACTACTACTACTCACGAGAAGCAAGCGGCGATGCCATTTCCCGAGTCGAAGGAGGCGTCCTTCGTTCGAGGAGAACGGGGGAGGCTTTGGAAGCTCCCTGCGTTCGACAGCTCGTCCGCTCTGTTTTCGTGCGCTCCCTTTGAGCTGTTGGCGAGCGTCGTCCGGAGCGCCGGTCTCGCCGATATGGACGAGGGTGGCGTCAGGACTCTGACGATTGCAACGGCGGACTCCAGTGCGCTCGTGCTGTCTCATCTCGCGGCCAGAGACCGCCGATACTTCGTCTCCTATTGCCTTCACTTCGCGGAGCTTTGCATGGAAGACGCCGGGGGATCGAACGTCCGAAGGTCGTTCCTGCCGCACGCGGCCGCCTGCCTGGCGTCGGTGATCAGCGACGGCGGCGTCGCGTCCCTGCCCGGCGGCGCGAGCACCTACGAACTCGACGGTTTGACCCGGTTCGGCGTGACCGAAGACACGACACCGTTGTCGAGCGGGAGCCGCTATCCGGCCGATGTTGGGGATGGGGCTTGGGAGAGCCTTAGCGTTGTTCACAATGCGCTTTGGGCGGAATGTGTTCCTCGGAGCGAATGTTATCTACATGATGACATGGATGTTGGTGGTCTGGCGCTCCGGATAGTTCAAGGGCGGGGTGCGCTCCTGAACAGGTATTCGGATGCGCAATACGAACGGTGTCAGCTGAGACGTCATATATCCCGGCAGGAGGACGCCCCCCGGGCGGAGGCTCAGAGAAGCGTCCCTCTCGGGATCGCAGTGCACGAACGGGTGAAGTCCATCCTCAGAGACTTGCTCTTCCGGCTCCGCTACGGCGACGGCGAAGGAACGGGGGGCGATGACGACAAGGTATCCCTCAACAAATCCTTGGCCCTTGCCCAATTGACAGGATGCCTGTCTTTGATCCTGAGTTCGCTACTTTCAAGACACTCGGGGGTGGAGCAAGTTTCTCGTGATGTCATTACGCTCTACCCAGACCTATTCGCCCCCGCCCTTGACGTCATATCGGAGAACATGCCCAGGTTGAGGATATCACCATCTGACCTTCAGGTGGTTTTCAGTCATCTCAATGGAATCGTACAGGTGTTGACTTTCGTCGCTGCCCTCGGCGGTGATGGAATATCGATTCCTCGTCTGTTCGGAGACCAAGCGAAGTCACTGTTCACTAAATGCAAAGCAACGATGAAAGACTACAGAAATGAGGCTTGTACATCGGGACAACAGGTAGAAGGAGCACCTACTGGCTTTGACTCAGATGACTCCGAGGACAAACAATTAGGCCCACCGACCCAGCTATCGCATACGCAGCGGTTGGGGCCGTCTTCCAACTACTCCGACAGCGATGGCCTTATGGACGAAGACGAATGCGACGAAAACCGAGATAATCACCGCAGACAACAGAGGGCACCGCCTTCCAAACGACGCAGGATGTCGAATGTCTCATTGCAACGGCCACGGGCCAAAAGAGACTTGCCAAGAGAGCAGAGCATGGAATCCAACATCACAGACAGCCGGGGCGCCTGGGCATGCGCGTCACTAATGCTCTCATTACAACCTTCGTTCCAATGCCTGGAAGTGATTTCGAGCCACCTCGTCTGGCCGGAAGATAACAACTACCAGGCTGGGTATGGCACCGTGTCGAGGACGCCTGATCCGCTCGGCGCCCTGGTTTGCGCAAAGCTCTTTTGCCGAAAACCGGTGCTTTTGAGGCGAGACCGGCTCGACTTGAAATCGAGTGGCGGAGGGGAGGAGGATGAGGATGAGGACCAAGCGTCGGCTCTGATCCTCTCGGTCGAAGCCATACTTCAAGCCAGACGTTATTTCTCTCCCTCTTCGAGGTATTTCATGTGTGGCATGGGACTCGTGGCAAGCATTGTTGGGATCGGAGATTACAGCGACAGCTGTGGCCCCATCGGTGTGGACGAAAGCAAGATTATTCTGGAAGCCCTGCACCCCGAGGGTGTTGGAAAGGAAAGCGAGGACTACCATCTTTTAAGGCAGTGGAAGAGGATTCTGAGGTTCAGAGGCTCATACCGTGCAGAACAAGTGAGGGATGTGACGATCGCGTTTCTCTATGCTCAGAAGAACGTCCGAAAGGAATTCGAGGGGCCTTGGTTTTGGAACGATTTCATTCTTCCCTGCTTTCGTCACGTTGACGAGAGCGTGCGGATGCTCGCTTGTGACGTCCTCGGGGCAGCGCTGGGAGTATATCCCGACCAAGCTCCCATCGTTTCTGATGTGTTGAAAAATGCGTTACCCAGGTTGGACAATGAGAAGAAGTTCAAAAAGTGGGTCGACAGTTTGGCCGACATGAAAATCCAGGAGGATCTCACAGCGTTGGAGGGAGAAGCCTTGTGTGATGCCCAACTCTCAATCGAGCGTCACACCATTGAGTGCATGGGTTTGATTGCTGGCTCCACAGACATAGTCTTGGGGAAGGAAATGATCTGGAAGCTCCTTGATCTTGCCGCGAAAAAGCCGGAGTGCGTGATGCCCTGCCTCCATTCCTGCAAACGGGCATCGTTCTTGCTCGGGTTTCGTAGTTTGAGCGCCATGTTTGATGCCATGATGCCTGACTTGCTAGTCAAGTGGTTGGAGTCTCGAAGGAGCCTGCACGAGCTTCCGATATTGTTGATGTCTCCACTTGCGTTGGAGAAAGTCTGCCATTATTTGCCAAGTGAGATTCTGTCGATGCTACTGTCAGAAGGAGGATGGAGTGATGATTTCTTACGATTGGATGAGGCGCCTGGAGACTCTCGAGGCTTGAAAGAAAGCGTCTTGACTTCGTTCGTGGAGTCAGTTGCTAAGTTGTGAGTATTTTTACCGTGGCTGATATATTTCTGTGCACGACCACCGCTCACTCATTCTTCCTTTTCATCATCCACTAGTCTTGTCCCTAACATACTTCTTTCGGCATCTGATGATGGTCTGGCCAACGACAGTGATAACAAGGAGATTGATGCTACAAAAACTCTAACAGAATGCGTCGTTATTCTGACAGGAGCAGACAGCGACGAGAACGTAGCGAAAGTTCTATGCAACCACATAAGCGACCTCTACGGTTTCGTCGCAGTGCTTGCAGAGAATGGTGACGCCACAGAAGAATGTGAAAATGCTTTCAAGCTTCTCAAGCGATGCGTATCTAGTGTCCACATAGAACGAACTGGAGCGCGCAGCGCTTTCTTGGTGCTGCGCCACATTTTGATGCTGCATCGCAGTGGTATATCAGTTGTGGGACTGGGCAACATTGAATTGACTCCAGCTTCTTTCATTGAGGGTATGAAGTATGTTTCCAGGCAACTGAAGGCGCCGCCCTCAAATCGGAAGAACGCCAATTTCCTTGAGCAGTTAGGAAGCAGCATGACTGAAAGCTTTGTTCTTGTAAAGTATTGGCTCTCAACCAGCCTCACCGCACAACAGCGAGAAGCCTCATGGGGAACAATGGCTTTGCTTTGCGAAGTCTTGTTGGAAAATATTCAACATGAGAGAATAGAAGCAGGCGAACTGGGCTTCTGCTTGCATTCATTCATCGCAGTTCTCTTGGATCCACGAAACTATGAAATATTGCCATTGGTACTTGAATCGCTCAAATCCGTATTAGACGCTCTCTTCTCAAATGCCACCAAGGAGGCATTGGTGGACGGGGCGATTGCAATCCTTCACAAACTCAGCCTAGCTTTGCTACAAACTCACCAACGGTCTTCTCAGAAGCTTTTTTCATCAAGTGATTCCAGTGAGCGCGAAAGCATGCGTCAGAGTGTTGTTTGTCAGTATCGCATTAGACTGATACTGTGCTATTTTTTTTATTGTGATCACAACTTTCTTGTTTTCAGCCCTCCGTCGCATTGAGTACGAACAAAAGTCATGTCAAGGACTATTATCTGCACTTGACGATGGGCGCAATTCTTGGGACTGCTTGGGCGAAGCACCATGGAAGGTATCGCCTAATAGGGACGAAATGTTGAAGTATTTGGTCAAGTCCAAGGCTTCTCTCGAGGAAAGAGTATCATCAGGTACGTGGTCAGATGTGATTGATGGAAATTATTAGGTAGTTTTTCATTCTCTGTTGCTTCTTTCTCATCCCACCTCAGAGACTATGATTGGTGCTTATGAATGTCTAGAAACAATAGCCAATGGCAAGACGCGAGTCGAGGATATTTTGGGGGCGGAAGATATTGTTTTTCAGTGCAACCAAGTGTTAGGCCAGATCAATAAGAAGTACTCAATGTCTTCTTTCATGCAACATAGATCAATGAGAGGAGAAGATATGAATATGGACGCAGAGTCTGAGCATTTCATTCGCATTATGAATGAACACCCAATTTCGGACGACTTTGACTCTAGCACTTCTTATTCGAGCCATGCCATTTTGGCGCGTCTCCTTGCCCTTCGCCGTTTGGAACAGGCTCTTCTCACAGGGAGCAACGACAAAAACACAGAGGAGAAAGCCCATCCTGATGTTTATCCATTGTTGCTGACCATTTGCCTCTCGGGGGACCCTGAAGAATCTCGCGTCATTAGTAGCAGGTGCCTCGGCCAGCTCAAAACTGATCCTGTGTCGGTCCAAGAGGAAGCAAGCAGTAAACAATGTGAAATGGATGAATCTCTCAACGATCCAATCGCTTCGATAAAGAGGACCCTCTTGACAATGCTAGGCCAGTATCTCCTCTCGGACTGCGCCGAGACATCTCTCATTGCCATGAAAACCGCAAAAGCTTTACTTGTCACACCAGCGGGTAAACAATGCTGGCAATCACTAAATGGGGATACGAAGGCTCTTCTAAGCCCGTTTAACACCGTGGATGACGGCAAGCTGCGCAAAGAAGCAGTTAGGGTTTCAGAGAGCTGCGTCGAAAGACTAAAATCTCTCAGTGGTTCCCACGAAAGTAGTTCTTGGTGTTGGAGTGATGAGTTGTGGACATCATTCCTCGACGCCGAAGATGGGTCATGCGACCTGTGGCTAAGGAAAGTTACAAGCTGCATCATCCTTTGCTGTTTCGCAAAAGGATCCAAAGTTGGCAAAGGTGATCAGGACTTCTTCAGGATTTGCCAAGGGCTGTGCGCGAAGGAGGCGAGTTTTGCAGCTGCAATGTTCCCTGCACTGATATTTTACCTACTCGACTCGGAGGCAAGAGACCAATGCAAAGAAAACAGCAGCGTCAGGGATATCGTCCTATCGACCACTGCCATTGGGTCTCACTCTAGCCAAATGAACAAGGTCATTTCACACTGCTTCTCTCAGATACTCAGTCCAAATACTAATTGTGAGGTTGCACCAAAGGCTATCACGGTCATCCTCAACACGCTGGAACTTTTGCGTGCTATTACGGAGCATCGATTTCTCACCTCGCCGGAGCACGTGAAAAACAAGTCACCCAATGCACAAAAGAGCTCTAACCCCTCGAAGAAACGCCGGTCTCGGGCCTCTGATTCATCAGGAAAGGATGCCATAGCTTCGTCCCCCAAGTGGAGAGGATTTCCATACGGTGTTGTGTTGAGAGTTCCAGGACTCGACGTGGCCAAGGCATGCTTCAGGGTGAGGCGGTATTATTCCGCTCTGTACTACGCAGAGATGAGCATGGTAAACACCATAGGTTCGGGAACTTTCTTAGAAGACGTCGCCACAGATTCCAAACATGCTGTAGTAAATGTCAATGACATCAGTGGATTTGGAGTGCTGTCAGGAGAACGCCAGGACGACAAAACAGTTTTACAACAAGCTTCGCTTGCTCAGGATATCATTGCAAGTTGCCTATCTGAGATTCATGCGAAAGATGAACTTCAGGGTGTCGAAGCTCAAGGCTCTGCTCTCAAGCTGAAACGCAACATAACATCGCTAAGCACACTGCAAGGGTATCGCCGTGGGCAGACATTGTCGATGCTTTTAGATTTGGACTGTGGGTCACAGGCATCTGTGAACAATGGGTCTAATGTTCCTGATGGCTTTACAACAATTGCAAGTTGTCTTGAAGATTTGGGATTGAACCACATAAAACACCATTATCTTGCTGGGATTGGAAGTAACTTGGGCGCAATCCAAGCATCAGATAGGAGCTATCTCCGCGAGAAATGGTTCGAGGACTCGTTGAACAAGACAGCACAATGGGATGAGACTCTCTTGCCTAGAAGAGACGCGGAGGAACCAGCATATGGGGAGCTGAATTGTACCGCAGAAAGAACGCCCCCATCTGCATTTCAGCTCGCTTCCCCCTCTGTTGCAAGTTTCTATGAATCTGTACAGGAGTCGCTTCAGAGTTTTGCCAGGGATGATGTTCCTGTGGGCATGGGGCATGTTCTGCAAGGTCGAAAGTCGGTCCTACGAGACATGGAGAAGTTAGCAGGATCTGAGGCACAGTCGACTGGGATGGTTGCTCACCTTACCAAGTTGAACATCCTCAATCAATTGGAGTTAGTTGCCAGAACACTTGAAGGAGAATCGTCACTTCCCTTTCTACTGAATCGATGGGGATTCCCTGCTGACACTAGGAAGGGTTCCATAGAATCAGTATTACTTTATGACAACGTAGACTTGGACACGAGAGAGCGAGCAGACGCGGACGGAGCTCTGTTTCGCTCGCTTCGCACAGGTTATTCTGTCAGGGAGATATCGTTGAAAATTCTTTCCAAGAAGTTCTCTTTGAACCAAGATGTCGCATACGCAATGACATCTCACATTTGCACGAGTTGCAGATTCTACAGGGAGATCGGGCACCCAGATGCTGCGAAAGTGTCTCTTTCAAGTTTAAGGTCTCTCATGCAAATATTCCAAAAAGACGGAATTACAAACCACTCTCCTTGCACACCATTGATACTGCACCTTGAAGATGCAAAGATACTGAAATCTCAAAAGCTCGACGGGCAATCGATGGCGATTGAAGGCGCGATAATGGGCTGCAAAATGATCTCGAGACATTTGGAAAACACCACAGCTGATCCCGCTGACAATGAACGGGATCAGATACTTGCCGAGTCGCTGTTACAAGGCGGCTTGTGGATGAGCCAGCACAACGTGGATTCTGCCGAATCAATCCTGTCATCATTTTTCGAAAAAGCAGCAGCGTTGGCAATTAAGATACACCAGCGAACACCGTCGAGTTCAAGTGTTCACCGTGCATCCATGGCCAGCTTCAAACTTGGAGAGTTTGCAGCTAACCTTTACAACTCTGTCGAAGCCAGAATTTCCAGCGAAGCGTGGAAGCGGCGTTTGCTGATTGCCGTAGAGCGCAAGAAAGAGCTTCAGGCGGTTGAGGCCCAACTGAACAAGCTCAAGAAGAAGTCTAGAGGTAACAACAATTCCGCTTTTCACGACGTTTACATAACTCACTCGACGCTAACAAAGGAGAACGACATGGATGACAGAGAGCTCAAAAGTGTGGAAACCTCCATCCAACGTTACCTTCGTTTGGCTGTGGAATCTTACTGCACTGCGCTCAAACTTTGCCCTCCTTCTATGTCTACGAATGTGTCCAAGCATGTCTTCGGTCTTGTTTCCCTCTGGTTCAAAAATTGCCAAAGGAAAGAGACAAAAGATACCGTCAACGATCTTCTCCAGACAAACCTGTCTCAAATACCCTCATATCGATTCGTTCCACTCACTTATCAATTGTTTTCAAGGATTGATGCGATGGAAGATGACGATGGGTTTCAAAATGTACTTCGTTTCATAGTGAAGAAGATCTGTTCGGAGCATCCATATCATGGTCTGGTGCAGCTACTTGCCCTTTCCAACGGAAAACGAATTGGCGATGGCGTAAACGGTAGACATGCCAAATCTTACTTGGTACGTCTGGCACCCATTTCTTTTGCATTCCACAGCCTGCTTCTAACATGCCCTTCTTATTCGAATTCCTCACAGGAAAACGTGGGAAGTACGAAGGTGGATGCCGTGAATGATATCATAGAAGAACTTCGCAAAGCTGCGCCAGCATACGTGTCGGCGTTGATAGACTCATACCAAATTCTGATGAATTCTTACATAAATCTGGCAGAGTTCGACACCTCAAGCATCCAGAAGAGACAAACGAAAGGGCTGTCATTCAAGCAGTACAAGCTTGATCTCGACTCCTGTCTCTCTGGTGGCCGACGTGGCGGTAAAAACAATGTTGCAACTTCTACATGCATGCCAGTGATCATAACCAAGCCACCTCCAATCAGGCCAGATGCACAGTATGGAAGTGGTACTGAAGATCCCATTGGCACAGAAAGAGTTGTAGCTTTCGAAACCAGTTTCGATTTGACTTTGACAGGTCTTCATCGTCCCAAAATAGTGAAGTGCATCGGATCCAAAGGAAGCAAGTTCAAGCAGCTAGTCAAAGGAGAGGATGATCTAAGGCAAGATGCGATCATGCAACAGGTTTTTGGGACGGTCAATGACTTGTTGAGGCATGAAGGTTCAGGAGGAAATTATCTGATCAAGAAGTCATTAGTGACAACACGCCAATTGAGACTCATCACATATGGGATCACACCGCTGAGTCCTGCCAGTGGCGTACTCGAATGGGTTAACCATACAATGTGCTTTGGTGACTTCTTGACAGATAGAGGCAAAACAGTGGGAGCTCACAGTAGGTACTACCCTGGTGAGTGTTAAGGACAGTGTCGGCGCTCGTGTCATCGACCTTTTCTAAAAAAACTTGTGACTTTGCTCTCAAGGGGAATGGGGTAACAGTGACGTCCGCGAGTTCTATAAAACTGCTGGAGACGCATGCAACGCCACACCAGAATCCAAACGAAAAGCGTTCGAGACAATATGCGAGAATTTTTCACCAGGTACTACAGAGCAAGCGTTCAGATCTGACTTGTTGGATTACTTTTCTTTCGTTACAGCTGATCACTTTCTCAACTTATTATCTACTCTCCCAAGCCTTTCGTTTTTTCTTTTTGGAATATTTCAAGGTATGTCATTGTTTATCCTTTTGGTCATGTCAACTGTTACTCATCTTCCATTTTTTCGCCTGCGTTCATTGAAGACATCAATGGAAGCCTGGCACACTGCGCGGACTTCCTATACCAGATCATGTGCTGTCAATTCGATCGTCGGCCATATATTGGGCATTGGGGATCGCCATACATCGAACATTCTTGTCCATACGAAGACTGGTGAAGTTGTGCACATTGATTTCGGCATCGTATTTGAGCAGGCAAGTGACTTTTCACAGCCGTCGTCCTCGTCGTCTCAAACAATGCAACCACTTGCGTTTGCTGATTTTCTTAACAAGTCTGAAGCCTTCCCTTTGTCCTCCCGTCGTCCTCCTCGTCTCAAATCATGCAGGGAAAAGTGAGTGGAATGGTTTATTCGGTCTATTTCTCACTCTATTGCTAAATATTTAAGCACCCTTCCCATTGTTGTTTCAGACACTTACGACGCCGGAGCTGGTGCCTTTTCGCCTAACAAGAGATGTAGTCGATGGCATGGGACCTTCGGGCACAGACGGAGTTTTCTCAAAAGCTGCGGAAGCCACCATGAGCGTCATGAGGAACAATGCGGATACTCTTTTGACAATCTTATCGGCGGTTGTGTCCGACCCTCTGTATAAATGGAGCCTCAGCCCCTTGAAGGCCAACCAACACCAAAGGAACGATGATGAGAACCACTCAAAAATGGATCTACCTAGTGCTTGGATGACATCGACAATGGATGAAAGTGGAAACGATGCGGCAGACAGAGCCATTGCCAAAATTCACGAAAAACTGGAGGGATATGAAGATGGAACTTCAGGCGAGCACAAGACTGTTGCTGGTCAGGTCAAGTTGTTGATCAACGAGGCCAGAGACCCTGGCAACTTGTGCATGATGTTCAGCGGGTGGGCTCCCTGGATGTAAATGACAACGGCTATGTACAACCATTTGTTCAAAATATTTGGCATCGCATTTATTTGAGCTACAGTTCAGTTCATAATGATATTTTTAGCCATAAGTTTCGCAGACAACCGATGACGACCTCTGAGGGCGGTGTTCAATGAATTATTTACCATGCCCCTTTACAGTAATATTTACCTTGTCCCATCTGCTCTGATTCAACGTGCATTCGGCCGCATCGTACACCGCGATACTCTCCTCCAGGTGACGGACCTGATAACCATCAGTGGTGTGCTTGGTGGATTATGTTCATCACAAGCTAAGTGTGGCACAACAACAAATGAGAGAGACAGACAGACAGACAGACAGAGAGAGAGAGAGA
>JALLPA010000719.1:0-13316 GCA_036939895.1 Thalassiosira exigua
GTAGCTCATAAAATCTGCAACCTGTTCATACGCATTCCAGTTCTAGATGGAGGCGATCTGTTATGTAAAGTCAACGCAAAAATCCCAACGAGATTATCCCCGGAAGATTTTCTAGAGCCTCCGTATCAAATGCCTTTTGCGACTTCTGAAGGTATGAAGTGAAATTAGGCTTTGCGTGATCTTGGCACAGTTTCACTACATCAAATGCACACCTTTCAAACATCATAAAGCCTCCCCCTTTTTGACATACATCTTGCTTTACTACATGTTGAGGCACGTAACGCATGAAAATCTGATCATTGAGAGCTAGGATTGCCCAGATCTCTCATATGTTTTGTTCTATATCAATGTTCATCAGCTCTCTTGCCGTGTTCTTCAAACCATCCACGGAATTCGAGTGGATTAGTGCAACCTGCTCAAGAGGTTCCGAGTCCATGATTGCGAAGGGTTAGGGGAACAATAGGTACGAAGGTAATCTCAGGGCGGGCTCGGACTTGGGTGAAAATGATAGACCTCGGACATCCTCGGGCCCACGCCTATATGGCGACTTCTATGTAGACAATCGCTAATTACTTTGGGTAAGTAGCGATTGGATTCGTAGTAGGGCTGTGTACCCAAATTTCCTTAAAAAATGCAGGGACCAAAATGAAACGAAGGGCATTCCTAAAACTGCCCTTGAAAACGCAGGGCATTATTCTTTAGAAAACAAAGGCCCTTCATTTTGTCAGGGGTGGAACCACTCCGCCTGGCGATGTGGTTCCACCACTGACAAAAGTAGACATCTCGGTGGCCAATCGAAACCCACACTCCATGGCCAAACCACTAGTCAACCTGCGCACGTGCAGAGGGCCCTACCCAATGGCATACCACTGATTGCACCCGTAAACGTGCCAAAAGAGATGGGGCATACACATCCGGCTCATCAGGGATTCGAACCCACCGAGATGTATACTTTTGTCAGTGGCGGAACCACTCCGCCAGGTCGACCTGGCGGAGTGGTTCCACCACTGACGGTACGTAATGTGATTGTTTTCCAATATGGTATCATTACATTAGTTGCTAAGCATTTGAGACTGACAATAATAACCATTCATCAAAGAATATGACAGGTGCCATATTTGATAGAAAAAATGGCAGATCTGAGCTACGACTTTGATAATCTTATCTCATAGATCAATACGGACTAGATATGAAATGCTTTGTCAATATGGCGTTTTGACAACCTTCCACTGGACGGACACATAAATGTTCCTAAGCCCTTGCTTCAAGTGATAATTTTTCGAAGAAGAGCAGTTTGACTTTTAAAATAATGGTCTTCAACTTGAACTTTGAATTAGGTGATGCCGGAACCCTGTTGCTTCCTTTGCCGTCATTTCTTTCGTCAGCAAAGAGAATCATTTGCTTTGGAACAGATTTTCATATCACCCCGCTTGTTTGTTTTGGCCTTTCGGGTCTTCGGTTGGGATGGTTGCTGACAGGCCGTTGTTCGAGCTTCGGGCTGTTAGTTTTTGCAAGTCATAACAGTCCCAAAGAGGCTTCTTTGCCCAACTCTCATTGCGATGAAGCAAGAGCTTTTCTTGGTTAAGATTGGAATGTGGCGGATACCAACACAGGTTTTTGTCAAAAAGATGTTTTCTCCGGTCTTTTCATATCTAATTGATCTATGACTTATCTAATGTTAAGTGGTTTGTTGAAATCATTGAAAAGTTTTCAGTACTAATATTAACTCGCTATAGGTAGCATTATTCAATGAAACAATAGGCTGTTCAAAAAAAGAATGCATCACTGGCAACAATGTTTACAAAACCAAGACAAGAGGCAGGAAAGATTAGTTGAAATGTACCAGGTATCATTTCAAAGTATTTTGAACTCATTAAAAGCTTTTTCAGAAGTGTAAGATAGCGCAATAGCCACGTGTTCTGACAAAATATGTTGAGCAAATTACCCAACATGAAATTGATTGCCTTCCAAATAATGGTGCTGGCCTTGGTCACCAAAACGAATGTGGATGCCGACGTTGAAGAGACTAAATATCTTTGTGTGAAGCAACTTTGCGTTGATACAGGTTTGTCAACTTTTGATTTTGTTATTGTTTTCTCTCCACTTGAAAATAATCCCATGATTTTGTAGCGAGGGGTGGATGCAGGAAGACTGTTAACTACTTGAATATGCATGCTCACAAAACCCAGTGCCATATGATGCACTATTGGAGGCAAAGTTTGCTGCCCCCTTGATATTAAGAAACCAGTACAGCTTGATGGTGTTGCACGAGATTTGATGGTGCTGTGCGATCAATGAGTTTGTATATCTGACTCCTAGATCTGATGTGGAGTGGTGTTAGTATCAACCACTCTCCTGTGACTTCACGAAGATCATTGTTTGGTGCTGCCTCCATTTGTAACCCCGCTTACAGCGGCCTGTGTTGGGGTGCGGTATAATAGATAAAGTGGATTGGGATAGTTTGTCTTACATTTCAGAGGGTGGGACACACTGCTTCATGAACTCCTCAAACGAAGGCACACTGCCATCGCCACCGGAATCCCCGTTTCCACTGGTCAATATGTCCATGACGTCGGTAGGTCCTCGGTAGGACGACAAGGGATCGTACGTCATTGACTTCATGTCCTTCGTGACGACCCTCACCTCCGGCATGGGAACGCTGCCCGGCGCTCCCCCTGCCTGCTTGCCATCGCGGATCCGCGCGCCTAGCTTCGTTAGCTCGTGCCAATCGAACAGCAACGCGTCCGTCCTGTCCCCCCACACGTTGAAATCTACGATCCAAACCCGTTCCTGACTGTCGAGGTATAAATCGACAACATATCTGTGAATCCCTCCGCCGGCAAATCTGGTTTGAATGTAAGTGTGAAAGAATGCATGCAGGGTGGTGGTTGAGGCATGAGCCGAACCATCCGATGGAGGCTGTAGGTGAGGGTAAAATTTGCTGGGGTGGCGTTGGGTTATGGCCACTTTTGTGAAAGTTTGTGTTTCGTTGTCGGATGAGAGATTTGGCGAGGAATCAATCCAAGGATGCGCGGGCGATCATCACTCACCCAATTCGTGTTCATAGACAAAGCATCTAAACTCCATACTCGGATGAAGATTGCACCACTTCCTCAGAACGAGTTCATATTCAAAATCCGCAGGTTTGTGGCAGGCACTGACAGTTGTTTCCTGATTCTCAGTCCCATCGCTTGCCATCTCGTGCTGCCCCCCCAGTGGCGATTTTTCGATTGAGAGGTTGCTCATCTCGTCCACTGCAGCATGAAGTTCTTTGGGACTGCCGCAATCATCTTCCAAGTCATCCCAAGCTTTCTCCAAATCGAACCCCACGAAGTCGCTGCTCTTCAAGAGCAAGTAAACGTCGCCCACTTTGGTGCACCTGAGGCTCCCGCAATTCATCCAGGTGGAGTCCTTCGGAGAGGACCAATTCAACTTGGGCATGCATCCCGCGTTTCGCTCTCCTCCCAGCGAGGTCAGCGCGGATTGTATCCGGTCCGTGAGATCGGGGAAGCTGTATTTCTTCGGCCTCTCCGCGCCGCTGCCGTCGTCGCCGTCGTCGTCGCATTCGTCCTCCGACGAGCTGGCCCAGCGATCGTCGTCGTCGTCGCCGCCGCCTGCGCTTCCGTCGTTCATGCACGAGGACACCTTGGTGGCGCAGTCCGGCAACCGCACCCCGTCGCTCAGCAAGTACTCGATGAACTCCGGGGGAAGCGGGCGGACGACGACGGACTCGATCGTCACGTTCTTCCGCTTCTTCTTCTTGGTCGTGTTCGTCCGGATCGAGGCCGCGTCCACGTCGCGGAAGGACGGGTACCACGAGGAGAATTGGCACTCGCGGACCTCCGCCGCCGTCGGCTTCGGCGGAGGACGGTCGCCGGTTCCTTCGTGGCACTGGTCCGCGGGCTGGGACAGCTGTTGATGGCCTCCATCTTGAGGAGGCATGGCGAAAGACGGTGTTGTTGGAACAACCCAATCTGAAGGGAAAATCACCCTATTCCTCGCTGCAGGGGACGACGGATGGAACGGACGCAGTCGCAATGGCGACAACGGTCAGTGAAAGGATGCCGATGCTGGCATTTACGCCACAGCGGTGGCGGTGGCGGCGGGATCCTGTGAGATGCTGGGACTGGGAGGGGATGATGTGATGCGGGCGATGGCGGAATGGGAATGGGTGGGGTTGTTTAGTGAAACGGTTTTAGGGGGCAAATATCGTGCCTGAAGTTGGCGCCACTAGTTATTACACAAGATATTTTTTTCAAAAGCGCCGACGCGCCCCCTAAAACCGTTTCGCTACCAGGGGGCGAGCGAAATAAGTACTTAGGTAGCAGTAGGAACGATGCCGACGCCGACGACGACGACGGCATCGGCGGATGCGGACGACGGATCCTCGGCGGGGGGCATCGAGGAGGGCCCGGACTCCTCCTCCTCCTCCCCGCCTCCCGTCCCCGACGACCCCGACTCCGACCCCGAAGTCCTCGCCCCCGACGCCGACTACCTCGTCCCGGACGCCGTCGACCGCGCCCGGCCCTCCTCCTCCCGCCGCGCGGGAGGGGGGGGCGACGACGCCCTCGACTGCGCCGCCCTCGTCGACTCCTTCGTCGAGCCGCTGTACGCCCTCCCCGCGCACGATCCCACCGCGCGGATGGCGGCCGCGTACGACGCCCACCGCGCCGCGCGGGCGACGTACGACGAGCTGCGGAAGAAGCGGGAGAAGTGCGAAAGGAAGGTCGAGGGGGAGCTGGGACGGCTGCACAACCTGCTGCGGGAGTCGAGGGAGCGGGAGGAGAAGGCGGGGGCGGAATTGCGGGAGCGGACGCATCGGGTGTACGAGGAGGAGCTGGGCGCGGCGGGGATGGGGAGCGGGGCCGATCGCGAGGGGGACGAGGAGGACTTCAACGGGGTGCTGGCGCGGGTCAAGGGCTTCGCGAAGCGGTACGGGGGACCCCCTCCGTCCGAGGAGGAATTGGACGAATTGATCGAGGAGGGGAAGCCCGAGCACGTCGCGGCCGAGTACCGCGAGGAGGCCCTCGAGTTGTCCCGCTGGATCAAGAAGCAGAAGGAGACTCTGCCCCCGCCCCACCGCTGCGCCGCCCTCGAGTCGGCCGGGATCGCCTTGCCTCTCACGGAGGAAGACGAGTGGCGCCGCATGCTGCACCGGTTCAAGGTCTACGCGAGGGACTACTTCAAGAATCCCCTCCTCGTCCGGAACACGAACGGGGACCTCCTCCGCGCCGTCGACGAGCAGGGGAAAAGCCAGTCTCACGGGGCCAAGGCCGAACTGCGAATATGGTGCCGGGCGCAGCAGGACGCGTACGAGTGGGACGGGATGCGAGGCGATCCGGTCCGGTTCGAGGACCTGGCGGACGCGGGGTTCGCGTTCGACGCCGTGGCGGACGACGACGCCTGGTCGAGGCTCCTGACGCGGGCCGAGGCGTACCGGAAGAGGCACGGCCACCTCCGCGTCCCCTCGGATTACGTCGACGAGACCGTCGCGAGCGGAAAGGACGAGGACGGAAGCGGCGGCGAGGAAGGAGGCGGCCCTCCGATCCCGTCGCTCGACCTCGCGGAGTTCGTCCGCCGCGTCCGCGCCCTCGTCCACCGCGTTGCCCTCTCCCCTCGCCGCCTCGCGGCCCTCTCCTCGTCTGGCCTCCGCCCCGTCCTGGGGGGGACCGTCCACGCCTTCCACGTCGAGCACTGCGTCGCGGGACGAGAGGAGCGCGGCGAGCCCCTCCGGATCAAGCGGAAGCGCAAGGCGCTGGCGAAGGTGGACCCCCGTCCGCGGTCGACCCGGGCCGTGCTGGGGATCGACCGTCCCAAGCGCGGCGACTTGGAGGTGTGGGCGGCCAAACTCGAGCGCATCGTCGCGCACAAGAACGAGACGGGGACCGTGTTGGGGATGCGGAACTCCGTCAAGCTCCAGCAGTGGATGTTCTCGACCGTGCGGAAGTTGGCAAACAACAGCAAGGCCCTCGAGGGGGAGAAGATGGATTTGATCGAGGCCCACCCCGGTCTCAAGGAGTTCCTCCTGCAGAAGGAGATCGTTGAGGTGGCGCTCGCGGAGGCCGCAAAGAGGAAGGCGAAGGAGGCGGCGATCGCGCGGGGGGAGAAACAGCCGAGGAGGGGGGGCGGATCGAAGGCCGGCAAGGATGCAGGTGGAGGGGAGGGGGGGGCAGAGGTCAGAGACGATGAGGAAGAGGAGGACATCGCCGAAGGTGGGGACTCGGACGAGGAGGGAGGGGAAAGGGGGGGAGGAGAGGATACACAGCATGCCCTGGAGGAGCTGGCCGAGGACGACGACGTGGCTGCATTCATGGAATCGGGTCTGCAGGTTCCAGCGGTCTGAGGTGCGAGTAAGCATTTGTCAGGCTGTTTGAATCATTCATTACGAGGGTATATGTGTTCATAAGATCATTGTCGTACGCTTGGCGCGTGCGAAGCTAAGATGAGGGTCCGAGAGTAGCCTGGGATTCGACACAGGGGGGCGCAAAGACATGCAACTCATGCTGGATTTAAGTGCAAGTAAAAAATAGTGGATAATACATGTGCTGTACGAGTTGAAACTACTCCGGCCAGGTAAATAGGTGGATAGGTAGGAGTACATTTAACATCAAGGGGTGATGAAAATTGAAAGCGATACGATGTGGATTGCCAAGTGCAGGAAGAAATAACTCACATATTGTATGCCCTTCATCAGTGGTGTGTATACCTAGCCTTGGTCGGCGATGATTTGATTCCTGTATTTGTGTGCGTACCCCCACCCTTCACCTGGCGCACCCCATGAAATGGATCCATCTGGAACGAATATGAGGATGGCGCGTGAAGGTTGATCAAGGGCCCCTGGTATCTTGAGAGAATCAATCTGTATTGTATTGTACAGTGGCGACCTCACAGGTGTAGTAAACAATAATTGAGGACTTATTAGTTCGTAGTCCCACCTGCAGAGTCGTGGCACGAGTCACGGATCGGAAGAGTTCGACGAACATCGGCTTGGCTTACTATGTGCCCCCAGAAGGCTTAAACTAAATCTTGTTAGTTTTTGCGCTCTTCTTTGTCTCCAAGTCTGCCCAATCATAACCACAAGCCTCGCATATGGAATACTCTTCTTCTCACCCCTATTAACCCACTTCTGCTCAAGGTACTTTTCATCCGCCAGCTTTTCATCACAATAACAATGGCAGCATATTATTTCGGTGCATATGAAGCTGTAAAATTGCTGAATTTGGCCGAGATTCACCTGTTCACCCCTGAGGGTCAGATTCCCCCGGAGTGTTGCATTCCTAATTACCCCCGAGTGTCACATTCCCTCCCCCCCATTTTCATCCCCGAATGACAGATTCTCCCCTCGACTGTCGTATTCCCACTTTTGGCCCCGAGTGTCAGATTCTGCCCCCGAGTCTTGCATTCTCTCTCCCATATTGTTGCGTTCCTCATCTCGTACTGACTGCCGCATCCTCTCTCCCCTATTGTTGCATTCCACACACCCAATTGAAAGCCAACGGTTATTTTTTGCACTCCATTCAGGATCAGCCATAATTTTCTAGCTAAACAAGAACAACAGCAAAAAATACTAATGAGGTGAGGCTGCCGCTTTTGTTGCCACTGCTACCTCCAATCCCATGTGTCCTTGCTCAATCATAGAGTTACCTTTTTTTGTTTGTGATCGGTCCCTTTTCAGCATGGACTCTCCCTCCTTCCATATTGTCCAAAAGTTTGATGAAAATGGACAAAAGACAGATGAGTTGCACCTCTATATCAAGCAATTAGTACGGCAATTGATCATGTGATTCACCTAGAGCTGGGATGCAAAAGTTGAGAGAGAGTGAATGATATCATGTTTTGATTTTGTCCCAATGAAGATGATGCTTTGGGTAGTGAAAATCACCAGACATACAAAAAATAGCAAAACGGTGTTTGGAGTTTGATATGAGGTCTGCGAACTTGAATGTCCATACATGTAAACTATAGTCCTGGGACCAATGTTTCTACAAATTGTTGTCACATGTAAAAGAAAGAGAAGACGAAATGAATTCTTTCTCATCATTGTCATGTTACTGTTTGAAATTTCCCCTGGCGCATTGAAAAAATCATGACTTGGTGTTCTAATATCAAAACTATTCCCAATTATGGTTTATCAGCAAGAAGGCAGATAGGAAGTTAGTCCTGTAAAATCATGAGATATTACTCAAGGTAGGGTTCCAGTGAGATCCTGGTTTCTCCACAACTCAGTTAGAAATATATCTTACCATGGAAATATTTATTAAATAGATACCATTCTTGTTAGACCACCATAAAGATTATTATGCTCAATACAAAAGCTTTCAACCCAATGAGAGGATCTGGGTATTGAGTGAGAATTTCGGTCCAAGTTGTCTTCTATTTGTAGATCCGATGCACAGAATGTAATCGCATCCAAGGCCGAGCCTCTCCTGTTGCAGGGCTCTGCGCCAAGGAACTGATTCTGGTTGAGGTTATCCAGATAGGGGGGCTCATTCGTATCTACATTAGATTAGCAATTTGACTTGGGACTTGGCAAAGGGATCCATATCCCCACATCTTGAGATATTTTCTCCCTTTCTTGTTAGACCGTGTGTGGACATCAGTGTCAGAAGTTTCATCAAGATTAGGGCTTGGTAGTAGCAACAGCATCCACAGAGTCTGCTGGGATATGATTATGAGCAAGGAAACATATGAATGGAGGTAGCAGCGGCAACAAAAGCCTCACCTCATTGTTTTTTTGCTGTTGTTATTGCTTAGCTAGAAAATTATGGCTTATCCTGAATGGAGTGCAAAAGATGACTGTTGGCTTTCAATGGGGTGTGTGTGATGCAACAGTAGGGGAGAGAGAATGTGGCAGCGCAAATAGGGGATGTGGACTGCAACATTACGGGAGAGTGAATGCAAAACTCGGAGGATGATTGGAATGAGGCTCGGGGGCAGAATCTGACGATCGGGGCCAAAAGTGGGAATGCCACACTAGGAGAGAATCTGTCATTCGGGGATGAAAATGGGGGGGAGGGAATGCGACACTCGGGGGATTCCATCTCACATTTTCTCTTTCACATGGCCGTCGGCGCACGTCCCCAATCCGAGGTACATACAAGCGAGGATAGAGGGGATCCGAGACCAAGACCTCCCATGCATCGTATTTCTGAACACTTGTTACTATCTCTTGAGAGTTTATGTAGTAAAGCTTCCCATAAAACGAAAATCAGCTGCCGCTATCGAACTAAAATGGAGCTGCGGGCCATATCTATTCACCCTCACCCTTGTCCTCGGGCTTACCTCTGGGCAGCAACCGGGCCAGGACCAAGGCAGGGCGACAACGGTCGAAGAAAAAGGTGAAGGGATGCTGCGCGGCAGGAAATCGTCGAAGAGCTGGTGGAGCCCCTTCAGCAGTGACTGGTGGCACTCGAACAAGTGCTCAAAGAGCTGGCACTCGAGCAAGTCATGCAAGTCCTCCAAGAGCTGGCATTCGAGCAAGTCCTCCACAATGAAATTGAGCCCAGACACTTCCAGATCGTCGCTCCTTTGCCTCCTACGCTACGACTCAACAAAACGTGCACAAGAGGAAGTTGGTCTTGGAATTGAACCTTATAGTTCCGATTCGAACCCCCTCCCCCGACCCTGTCCGCAAAGAGCGGACTAATCTGAAAATCGTTGTCTGAAAAATGAAAACAGTTTCTGGCCTACAACAGGACCGGCAATTCGTCTCAGCTCTTCTCTGGATGATTGCGACAAATCGGCGATTGAATCACATTCACTCATGATCTTGCGCGCATTGTTGACATTCACGCCTGGAAGCCTGAGTAGCATGGCTTTGGCCGCATCGTTTGAGCCACTGCTTTCTTCGTCATCGTTGTAGTATCCATCTTCTCCGCCCAAAAGAAGTTCGTCCAGTGCGTCGTTTGTCCCGATTTCGATGGCCTTCTCCACGTCAACTTCCTGGTGGTTTCGTTTCAACTTCTTGAAAATTTTCAGCGTTTCGTGAGGCGAACGGGACCAGAGCAATCTTAATTGAGGAAACTTCATCGTCAGCAATGTCAATTTCGAAGTTATGCTGTCATTCCGTATTTCACCTCCCAAGTCACTGGTGCTCTGAAGAGAGAAGTTCTTCTCTGGATCGAATTCTATCAGCAGGCTTCGACGCCATTACAAATGGGTATTTGAATAAGGGGGCCAGAGTTCATCAGAAAATTTGATGAACATACAGAACTCACCAGGGGCACTAAGAGGATGCGCCAAGGGGTTTGTCACCCGGAGTGCGATAAACAATTATATTGTAAATTTTTGAGAAAGTATCAAAGACTCACCTTGTAATGCTTGACCATAGCCTCTACTTGATCATAGAGTCTGCCGCTGTTGAACGAACCATACAAGTCACTGAGACTCTTCCTCTCCACACAATGGACGTTACTCAAAATGAAATCACCCACAATGAGCTGGGCCGGGGCCAGCCGCATGCCGCCCTGGTGCAAAATATTCGGAAGAGCTGCTCGAAATTCGCGCACGTCGACGGCAATGTCCCTCCTCTCCTTGGTACACTTCAGCTTCCCTCCTCCCGACCTTGTGTCCATCGATAGGGGCAGTGTTCCCCCAGCGTACGAACCTCCCACACCTCCCTGGGCTTGCTGCATCGCCTGGGATGAGAAGTTAAGCGCGGGCATGACCGTCGGCATCCTCTTTTGGTGATCGATCAGTTTGTCGAATGCCTTCTTCTCTTTGTCAAGTGATTTCATGAATTTTGAGTCCTCCGCTGAGGCTTCGTAAAGGAGAAAAAATACCTGCAGGCGATCTTCTTTGGTAGTGGCAGATGCTGCACTGTTATCTTGGGGTTCCATCGAATTGGAATAGACCTCAAGTGTGCGAATGAAGCTCGGATCTGAATCGTACATCACAACATAGTCTGGGCGGACGTCGTGCAGCAGAACGGGCGCCTCGCCCTGGGCCAACTTCGAAAGGGCTTGTATGTGCAGCCTAAGTCCCACTATTGGCTCCACCTTGTAGGCCAGCTCGTCTTCGTCCTCTGAAGACCAACTGCCGGAAGAGTCTTGGTCGGAGCCTTGGTCCTGACCATCCATATCTCGAACCATGAACTCGTCGAACGCCTTTGCATCCCCCCTCGAGGCCTCCACAGCCTCCTCCAAATCCGCCTGCCCACGCGTCGCCTCCGCGGCCACCACGCCGCGCGTCCGCTCCTCCACGACCCTCTTATGCTTTCTCTTCCAGTCCGACAGCTTCTTCCGATCCTCATCTACAGCGCGGTTGTGCCGCCCCCTCGACTCCGCGCCGTACAGGAAGTTGTAAACCCGCTTCTGCTCCTCGCACAGCAGGCGCTTCTCGACGGGGAGCGAGTCGAGGGTGAAGCCGGCCGCGGCGAGGCCATCGCATGATTGGTCGTGCCCCCCCGAACGCAGCGTTGGCTTCACCCGCTCGACGACAGCGTCGAGGTAGTCGAGGAAGTGGTGCGCGAGGGCCCGCTTTCTCCCGCCATTGGACAGGTAGGACTGGACGGAGCGGAGGGCGCGCTCGTCCTTGACCACGAGGAGCACGTTGGCGCCCGCTGCGGATAGCGACCCGTCGTCCTTCCCCGCCTCCCGCGCCTTTTGCGCTTTGGCCCTCCATCGGTTCTCGACCTCTGTCAGCACCTGGTGCAGCAGCGCCTCCTTTGGCTTGTCCTCCAGCACTCGCTTCAGCTTCATTATGGGTTTGCCGTCCGCGCCCCGACCTGCCTGGTCCAGGCGATAACACCTCTCCTTTGCGAGCCTGAAAATGCGCTCACCGGCTTCGAAGAGGCGGGGTAGACACAGTACACGACGACGAACAGCAGTAAGGGTTACGTACGAAGGTGAACTGTATGCCAATGGCATTCAACGACTCTACATCGCACCTACCTTCTTGCAACATCCACCCCGAGGGGTGTCGGCTCGCAGCACTCATAGACTTGAGGTTCTCGAGAACTCTCCAGAACTGGACGCAGTCTTGTTGTGGGAAGCAAAGTCAGAGCAAGTCAACATGCTCGCACCCATATGTGCATTGAAAAGGCTGGACCGACGCTTCGATTCGCTCACCGTATTCGATCAAGTAGTGGAACAATTGACTCAGCTTTGTCAGGTCGTTGACCATCTGCTTGACGTCTCTCCCAAGCTTGTGCCAGTCACCCTCCAACTGCCTCTGCAAGACTCGTCCGTAGTTGGTCGAGGCGCACTGCTCGATGATCGCCTTCCGGCTCTCCCCCACGCCGCTGCCTCGGGCGACCTTCCTCCTCAGGCCGAACTCGTCTACGTCCGCCGCGGCGACGGCGTCGTCCCGGCCCCTCCTCCGCCTTCCCTCGCCTACGTCGGAGAGGGACGACAGGTCCACCAGATGACACTTCGCCGTCAGGTCCCGCAGGCAAGCCATCGTCGCCGCCGCAAGGTTCGCCTGCAATTCGCGCATCTTGTCGCTCATGGGCTGGCGCAATTCCAACACCTCGGGCGGACGTCGCTCCAACTCCTCGGCGACAGACGCGCGGTGCCGGGGGTACAGATACATGCGTCGGACGTGGAGCGACCGCAGGACCTTCTCGACGCGGGAGAATCCGGCGACGAGGGCCGCGGGGTCGTCGGTGAAGGCCTTGACGAAGCCCCCGCCCCCGCCGCCTCCAGAACGCTCCGTCAAATACCGCTGGCCCTTGAAGATCCTCAGTATGAACGCCTCGGTGCTCTTCTCCCCGCACACCCCCTCCGCGTGCGCCACCAGCATCCCTTCGATGTCTCGGGCGTTCGCGTGTCCCGTCAAGAGGTCCACGATGAGGATCCGCGAGGTTACGACGAAGACGCCCCCCCGCGCGTACAGCGCCGCGCGCTCCGCGGCTTGTCCCGCCTCGTTGGTGATCACGCGCGGGAGCTCGTCGGGCGGGGTCCCCCACGACGAGAGCGTCGCGAGGAGGGAACGGCGCTCGTCGTCGCGGAGGTTCAAAACGAAGACGAGGGGGAGGCGGCGCCTTCCCTTCGCCTTCCTCCCCGCCGACGGGCCGCCGGACGGGCCTCCTCCCGGGGGGTCGTCGCAGACGCCCAGCCTTCCCCCCGAGTACGAGGAGGACGCCGGCCTCCTCCCTTCGCCGCCATCCCCCTTGGTCTCGTCGTCGTCGTCGAAAGCGGCGGCATACCCCCCCTCGACGTCGCCGTATAACCTTACGAAGGAGGCCAGCAATCCCAGCCATCCCAGCCCCCGCCCCAACACGGCCAGTCCGTCCTCCTCGTACAGGTCCGAGAAGGCCTCCGAGAGGTACGACGGCAGGCGGGAGTGGGGGACGCGGTTCGCGAGGGACTCCCCCG